>AYEL01052710.1:0-41751 GCA_000484575.1 Olivierus martensii
TGAGAGCTGAGGAGGGCTAATGTAAAGCCGAAAACGTTTCTCTCCTAATAAAAAAGTTTATTTTTAAAAGATAGTTCCTGGACTGCTTTGTAGTGCTGGTAGTTATATGTTTCTTAGTTAGAATCCTTTGAAAGCAGTTTTGTTAATATTTATTACTGCTGATATTCACACTAATTATAGAAAATTATTGATCAAATACTTCCTCAATTTCTGAATCCTTTCCATCATGCTTTCTTTTGGATGTTCCTGGAATTTCTTTCTGCTTTTCCATCACGCTTTCTTTTGGATGTTCCCAGAATTTCTTTCTGTAATTCACTTCTACTGCAGTTGATTTTCTTGTTGTAGGAAACATGCTATGGTAGATTTTGTTTTATTTCAGCGAGTCTATGATGACTTATATTAAATGGCTGGCTATTGCAGTTGATTTTCTTGTTGTAGGAAACACGCTATGGTAGATTTTGTTTTATTTCAGCGAGTCTATGATGACTTATATTAAATGGCTGGCTTTTAATTTTATTCAGCAAAGCAATTTTACTTGAGTGTAAAATCCTTTCTTGACATCTTGGCAAAGATTAGTGTATGTATGTATAGCCATACTTTCGAAAAATTCCTAAAATATATCAAAAATTGAAAATTCCTTTTCTGCTACCGTCCCAAATAAGCGAAAAGTTGTCCCAATTAAGCATTTAAATTATGTATTAGTTTATTAGTTTGGTTTCCGTTCTTTGAGATTTGTCCCAATTATGCGGCTGTCCCAATTAAGCGGAATCTACTGTATATATTACATATATCTAATAATAAAATAGTGTATTTATTCTGCTTTAAGTACTTGTTGTTATTTCTTGTGTAAATAATTGATATTCTAATTCTAAAAAGATAGTATGATTCTGCAGCAAAGAAAAAAAATTTTAAAGAAAAGTTTCACTAAAGATTTTTTAGCACATTAAAAGATAATGTACTTAATTTATGACATAAGTACAGCATATACTGAATGCACAATATTCTTTCATACTAATAAAATAATATATATCAAATTGCTCTTTATAGGATCATTCCATATAGTCCATACTTATTAATAACATGAGGCAATTTCTATTCCATTCACTCTGATCTACTGAGATTATATTGTAATTACCGTATTACTTCGAATTTAAGCCACAATAGGATTTTAAAATTGGAAAAAATTTTTTTACAATAGGTATTGAAAAATAAGAAACATTTTTATTTACTGAAATAGGCACTAATATACATAATAAGCTACCTAATTTATTGAGATTGACTAGAACATGTTTGGTCTCTTCTCCCAAACATGTTCTAATCAATCTATCATCAATTCTGTTGTCATCCATGCATTCTTTTGTTCTCGAATTATAACACTCTTAGGAAAATTTTCTTTGGGTGCAGTTTTTTGTTTAAATAATAAAAGGTGACAATTTGTTTCTATCAGCGGTTATAAACAGCATTATAGTAATTCGTGACTTTTCTTATAATTAAAACTTGGCGAGATACAACATGATTCTACACAGCTACTATCAAACAACAACTGGATTAAATTAGAAAACTACGAACAGGGGACCATCGAATAAACTGTTATCGACAGTTGTAATACTATGCTCATGCATAGAGCGTAAAGCAAAAACCCGATCGTTGGGGAGTGGGAGATCAGATGAAATAAGATGTTAAAATATTCACTTTGAATTTAAGCCACACCCAAATTTTGCGTCTTAAAAATTTGAATAAAAACTGCGGCTTAAATTCGAAGTAATATGGTATATAATTTCATCAACTTGTCAAAAAATAAATTTTGGAACTCTAGATATAAACAATGAAAATCTAATAAATTATTTGCTGATTAAATATTTTTATCTTTTATAATTATTAATAGACACACACTTTATAATGACTTTCTATATAAAACACTTTATAATGACTTTCTATATAAAAAATACTTTCAATTTACATAATGAAACATGATAATATACAACATATAAATACTGTTATGTTATGTTTTAATGAAATCTAAACTATCCTAGCTCTCATGCATTAAATATTGATGATAATTTATTTATTACAATTCAATGTTCAGAAAAGACCCAAAAAAACCTATTTCAAATTAAATTTGGGATTAAAAAAAGATTTAATTCAACAAATGATTGGAGAAAGGTTTAATTCAACAAATGATAGTTGGTCATTCGATGAAAAAGCCAAATGATTAATTTCAGATAATAATAAGCAAGTGGAAAGATTCATTAAGAATGTAGAAAATATTCAAAATATGGCCAAAATATTTAAAGAGTCTGAAGAAATTAATATACAGAATGTCAATGGAAGTGTTGATTCCATATTCAACTCTGAGTTAAATCTTTAAGAATGATATTAAGCTTTTTCTGTATAAGATAGGCTACATTCTCAACAGCTATTTTCTGATATCAATGCTTCAACAAAATCTGATTCCATCAAGCCAATAATGTATGAGGTTGAATATGAATAGATTAATCCTAAGCTGATATGGTTTCTAGATATGGCCATTTTCATCTTAACAACTTTGCATATAAAGAAAACTACAAGTTTTAGGACTTTAATTATAAGCAGAACACCTTCCTAAATTGAGGCTTGTTATTTTTTTTAAATTCTTTATATCTCAAACTGATGATCATCATATAAACATCAAATTATTGAATCCATATTCATCTAGAAAAAGTAATTCTGATGCCTGTAAAAATAATACTTACCTGATGAATTCTTTTCATTTTTTACAGTGTTTTGAACATATGATCTTGTCAATCACTACGTCATGCAGATGATGTTTGTCTTTATTAAAGAACTGCAATATTTAATAACCATTACAAGGAATCACAAGCACTTCAAGCAAGAAAAATACACTATTTTATTATTAGATATATTGTACATATACTAATAACAACCTCCAGTTATGTTTTCAGCCTTCTATGGCCCTCCTCAGCCTGTTCTCTCAAATGAGCATCTAGCATTCTACACCAGTATTTGATACAGGCCATCCCTGCTAGGTGTTTC
Organism: Olivierus martensii; assembly: GCA_000484575.1. NCBI lineage: Eukaryota > Metazoa > Arthropoda > Arachnida > Scorpiones > Buthidae > Olivierus > Olivierus martensii. Next base: position 3,034 of record AYEL01052710.1, read on the forward strand.
ACAAATAAACATCCAGTAAAAACCTCACACTGATATTTACCAAGTTAGACAAGCACCATCTGCATGAAGTAATGATTGACAAGATCATATGTCCAAAACACTAAAAAATGAAAAGAATTCATTAGGTAAGTAAGTATTATTGATTACAACTCATTGTTGTATAAATATGATTGTTAATGCATTTTATAAATTTCTAAATCATAAGTAACGAGTTTTCAGCTAAAAGTTGTTACATTTAGTGTATCTACAATATTTAATCCTATGGCATTTGTAAACACTAATGAAATTTAATTTGAATAATAGGAATAAATATAAATTAATACAGAGAGATAAAAAAACAATAAAAATTACAATAATAATTATTAGATGTCAGAAAATTTCAGAGAAAATAAAATTTTGCTGTATGTTTATTTGTGAAACATCCTTGCAGGGACAGCCTGCATCAAATGCTAGTGTAGAATGCTAGATGCTTATTTCAGAGAATCGGCTGAGGAGGGTCATAGAAGGTCAAAAATGTTACTGGAGATTATTATTACTATGTATACTATATATCTAATAATAAAATAGTGTATTTTTCCTGCTTAAAGTACTTGTGATTCCTTGTATTCTTAAAAGCAGCAGAACTTGTTAGTTTATGATTACGTTTAATAATCACTTCGATGGAAATGTAATCACTGATTATTATCACAAGCATTTAAACTATGGAAATGATTTCAATAATTTACACTCGACTTTATTTTTTGTAACTCTTTTCTCTGAAGATAACTGAAGGAAATGGTCTATTAAAGAAAAAAAAAAATCTATTGATCCAAATCTCCAAATCTATTGATGAGCTGAAAAAAAAAAAAAAGAACTAGCAGAATTCTCACAAGTTAACCGTGATTAACAGTTTTGTAAAATAAAGAAGTCAATGGAGGATATATAAACTTCCTTATTTACTGAATTCATCGAGGTAAGATTCTAGCTGAGCCATAGCATGCGGATATATGAGAAGCAATCGTCGACTTGAATTATGTTCTTAGTTTTTGATTATATGATAGATTCTAATAAAAACATCTTGATAACCCAGATAGTTTTGGACTGAATCTTTAATACAATGGAACTGTCAATTCGTATTTTATGCATCAGTCAGTGGGCGGTGAATCTTCAATTTTCTAATGTATAGATCTGCGTGTTATGGCTCAACTAGAATCTTACCATTCATTGACATAAAATTTTTAATTTTCCTTTGATTAATTACAAAGAAAATTGAAATTTCACCCACCCTGTATACATAATATTAATAATGAATTATACAACTGAAAAATGTTTAATCATATAATGCATCATTTATAACCAAGCCCAATTCATAACTGTGTAATGAGTTTTTAGGAAAAATGCAGTATAAATTATCAAAAGACGACTTATTCATAATCTATAATTTTTGAAGTGTAAAATTTAATATAATAAATCGGTACCAATAAATCTTTATAAAATGCATAAAATATCTAAATACTTATTCATATATACTCTTATTTATATCAAAACATACAAAAAATAAGAAAAACTGTATCAAAATCGAACACTAGGTTATGCTAGAAAACTACCTTTCTTATATCTGGAGGAGACATGAAGTGTGAGACTTCAACATCTTCATCCGATTCATACGCCTCTCCTGGGATAATCTGAACGCTTTCCTTGGCTTTTGCCATTTCTAATTTATGAGATAATGCGTTAAGTTCATTCCTCTCAATTATTCAATTTTAAGCACAGCCAAAATCAATGAAACTATCACTAAACATTTCGTCACATTTAAGCTGCCCTCTTTCGGTTAAAAATCTCGTTAATAAAATATATAACATTAAATTTTATAAAATGTATAGACCATTTTAAAAACCTTCTAAAATTAAAATATTCTTATATTAAATAAATGAATTAATAATTTAAAGTAATTTGACTTTTCATAGTATTATAAAAAATATCTACAGTGACTCTCATGGTTATTCGTACGAATAGTGAAATCTTTATTTATCCGTAATTAAAAATATATAAAAGTAATTCATCGTGTTTATTTTATTATTAATAATTTATTTATCCTGTCAAAAGGAAATTTAGAAAAAATTAGCTTAAAAAATGGCATAAATTAATTTATAAAAAATATTTAAAGGAAACATCGCAGCATTTTAGCTCTCATAGTTATTCGTACAGTGATGTTATTTGTAACTAATTAATACAGCTAGTATTTTGTTGGATATCCGTTCTGCTGAATAATGCTCTTAAGTCTCTTTGGCATTGATTGTACCAACTTTTCACAATATTCGACTGAAATTTTATTCCATTCATCTACTAATATTCGTTTCAGTTCATTTTTATAAGTAATATTATGTTTTCTGATACCACTTTCCAAATATTGCCAGAGATTTTCAATAGGATTGATATCCGGTGATTGGGGAGGTGTATCCAATACCTTTGGACAATTATAAAGCAGCCACTCTCGACGATGTATGATTTGTATTTAGGATCGTTATCCTGGTAAAACAAAAATTGATCTAAAATTCCCATTTTTTCCGCACTTTGTTTCAAATTTTGCATCAAAATGGTAAGATAGCCATGCTTATCCATCGTAGTTTCTATAAAATGCAGATTTCCGACAGCATGCGCAGACATAGCACCCCATACCATTACTGAGCCTCCTCCATACTTTAATGTAGGACAGAGATTTTCTTTAGCCAATTCCTGATTAACATTTGACTTTTTGAAAAATGTAATTTTTGTTGACGAAAGCAAATTTAATATTTTTGGATCCGATGGAAGAATTATGGTTTGGAGAAAATGTAATCAGGAATTGTCTAAAGAAAATCTCTGTCCTACATTAAAGTATGGAGGAGGCTCAGTAATGGTATGGGGTGCTATGTCTGCGCATGCTGTCGGAAATCTGCATTTTATAGAAACTACGATGGATAAGCATGGCTATCTTACCATTTTGATGCAAAATTTGAAACAAAGTGCGGAAAAAATGGGAATTTTAGATCAATTTTTGTTTTACCAGGATAACGATCCTAAATACAAATCATACATCGTCGAGAGTGGCTGCTTTATAATTGTCCAAAGGTATTGGATACACCTCCCCAATCACCGGGATATCAATCCTATTGAAAATCTCTGGCAATATTTGGAAAGTGGTATCAGAAAACATAATATTACTTTTAAAAATGAACTGAAACGAATATTAGTAGATGAATGGAATAAAATTTCAGTCGAATATTGTGAAAAGTTGGTACAATCAATGCCAAAGAGACTTAAGAGCATTATTCAGCAGAACGGATATCCAACAAAATACTAGCTGTATTAATTAGTTACAAATAACATCACTGTACGAATAACTATGAGAGCTAAAATGCTGCGATGTTTCCTTTAAATATTTTTTATAAATTAATTTATGCCATTTTTTAAGCTAATTTTTTCTAAATTTCCTTTTGACAGGATAAATAAATTATTAATAATAAAATAAACACGATGAATTACTTTTATATATTTTTAATTACGGATAAATAAAGATTTCACTATTCGTACGAATAACCATGAGAGTCACTGGTATTAATTTTTCTAATTTTTCGTTACTTTGAGACTACCATATAGATGCGAGTGAAAAATAAAAGGCAAATTAATAAAATATCATGAAAAAGGTTAAACCATAACTTCCATAGAGAAGAAGAAAATATTATGAACTCGACAATGATGGATTCGGGTAACATATTGAAGAATAAGAGATTAAGGCCTCCGAACTGTGTCAATTTTTTTATTATTTTACGCCCTCTTTCCAAACAGGAAGATTAGTAAGGGGGAGGGGCCAGTTCCAAATACGGGCTGCACCCTCACCCGTGTAGGGGGGCCAAATGGTGAAGGACGTGGATCACCGGGCCGAGCCTAGTACCCCGAAAAAATCCGGGACCAGACCCGGGTTCTCCTGCTTGGCACGCCAACGCATTACACTGGGCCATCCGGCCGCCACTTTGTTAGTTTAGAAAAAGGAATGCCAAACTTTTTATCTCAGCGACCTCTTTGATGATGCCATAAAAATCTGGAGAGCCCCAGTGAAAGTTTTAATATTAAATACTTTTTAAATCTATTTTATGAAAGGTTTTTGAATAGTAATAATTATGGTAGTGCATAATAAACTGTATTTTAAAAATCATTTACAATTAATCAAGCAACAAGACATTTTTATATTGAACTAAAATTTATTTTTAATGTGAAGAATGGGCTTGATGTTTTTAACAACAGTTACGAAATTTTAGATTATTATTTTCTATTGAAAACCTTCTAAGACCTATTTATTTCTCACCGATTCCCTAACAATTCTTTTAACTCTCATCGACCGCTTGAGAATCAGTACAGACCACAGAGAGTCGGTACTGACGACTTTGGAACCACTGGTCTAGACACTTTTCATGTTTTTCAATTATAAGAAGGGAAAATTATTTGATTATCACCATCAGCCTCTAGAAAAATGTGAAAACGATAACTTTCTTTAATTCACGAATGGCGAACCTATGGCACCCGAGCCCAACGTGGCAGATTTGCAAATTATAGACACTGAAAAACTTGGAGCTATTATATTATTTGAAATTTGGATCGGTATGCAAGGAATAATTTTTACAAAATTTACTCAATTTTGGCACGCACATTTAAAAAGTTCGTTATTAGTCCAAAGGTGCCCTAATTAATATATGAAGTTCTCACTTTCAGAGAATAAATTATATCTGACCATTGGGTGAGTTACTGTATAGAAACGCTTCAGCTTTCCACTCTGGAAGACCCGGATTCGAGTCTTGAATCCCACTCCTTGAAAATATTTATCATGGGTTCCGGTCCCGGCCCGTCGATCCCCCCCTCCTCCACCCCTCTCCACAGGGGTGGGCAGCCTGTGGAAGGACTTGTTTCGCACCGCCACATAATATTCTTCCACAATGGAGTGTGGCGTCATCTGTTGACAAAAAAACGCTTCGGCTTTTAAGTCAGTGAACTCAGGATTTAGAAAAATTCTTGAAATAGTCCGGCCTAGAAAATTCATTCCAGAGAGATCACGCAACTCTTGATCGATTCTCAAAAAGTTTCATATATTATATTTGAAACAGTGAAATGTAAGTATATTTAAATTACCAAATTGCTGCCAAAATTCACATTTTTAATTTTTTTCATTATTTTCAAAATTTTCTTTTTAAACTCATGTTCTAAAAGTAATTTTCTGATGCATAGTTGATTCCCGTCCATTACACCAGATATTTGGATCTGGAATGTCTCTTATTTAGTAATTTGATAATAATCAAAATGTTAGATGTAATAAGTATAAACAAATAGGCCGGATTGCTCATGTGGAAAAGATTCAGCTTTCCATTCTAGGATTGAGGTTCGTGTCCCATCTCCTTAAAAATGTTTATCGTGGAGTCCTGGCCATGGAGTACCATATCTGACTCCCTACCCTCGATTTCCGGATTACCATCTATTATAATCCGGCTGAATTTTCTGCAAATGTGAGAAGATTATGGAAGACTTGTTTCGCTTCATCACTTAGTATTCTTATAGGATGGAAAGTGATATCACCTGTTTAACAAAAATATATAAATATGTATATCTAAACACTTTTGATGATAGCTTGTCATTTGAATTTTTAAAACAAGGATTGATTCCCGCATCCCATATATCCAACTCCTATAGATTAACCTGAGTCTGACTTTTTGAATTTATTTTTTGTCTAAATACCGGCGTAATTACATTTAACGGGTACCCGAGTCGGCCGGATTGGTCTCATGGAAATGCTAGGCTTTCTATTCTGGAGAAGCCTAGAATCCGCCCCTTGAAAATGGTCCAGGCCCGGACCGTTGATCCCGTTGTCCACCATCCGTCTGATCCCTCTGGAAGGATGGGCAGCCTATAGAGGAGCTTGTTTTGGACCGTCATTTAATATTCTTCTAGAATGGTTAGGTTAGGTTAGGTTAGTTTTATTACGCCGCCATATCCTCATGGGATATTCTGTATCTGGCGGCGGCCATTTAGAGCTCCCATCACAGGCTGGCCAGCACCCATGATGGGGTCAACCGGATGGTTGAAGGATGGGGTTCAACAGGCCGGGCCCGGACCCCTCCTGAAAAATTGGAGGTGTGGGACCCGGATTTGAACCCGGATCCTCCAGGGTGGTAAGCCAAAGCTTTACCACGCGGCCATCCGGCCGACTCTTCTAGAATGGAAAGTGGCGTCATCTGTTAACAAATGAACACCCATAGTAGATCAATCTAAAGGTTGAGTCGGCCGGATTGGCCGAGTGGAAACGCTTCGGCTTTCCACTCTGGAGGACCCGGGTTCGAGTCTCGGGTCCCACCCCTTGAAAATATTTATCATGGGGTCCGGGCCCGGCCCGTCGATCCCCGTCCTCCACAATCCGGCTGACCCCTCCGCAGGGGTGGGCAGCCTGTGGAAGGGCTTGTTTCGCCCCGCCACTTAGTATTCTCTCTGAATGGAAAGTGGCGTCATCTGTTAACAAAAAAAAAAATCTAAAGGTTGACGGATAGGGTCCAATACATGAGGTTCGCACCCATATTGAAAAAATTGGACACGAAATTGAACTTGAAGATAAGGTTGACGGATAGGGTTCAATACATGAGGTTCGCACCCATATTGAAAAAATTGGACACGAAATTGAACTTGAAGATAATAAATCACTGTTTTACTACGAAGGCACCCGCCGATCGCTTTCTATTCAATGGACTCGGAATAGAATTTGTATTTCGTGCCCTGCAGAATTCCGGCTTAAAACCATTATTAAGATGATTTTCTTCCGGGAGGCCGCGTGGTAAAGCTGTGGATTTCCACCCTGGCGGATCCAGGTCACCCCTCCAGATTTTCAGGAGGGTTCTGGGCCCGGCTCGTTGAACCCCATCCTTCAACCATTCATTTGACCCCATCATGGGTGTTGGCCAGTCTGTGATAGGCTCCTCAAGTGGCAGCCGCCAGATACAGTATATCCCTCATGCGATATGGCGGCTTAATCATACTAACCTAACCTAATTAAGTTGATGTTCATATAATAATGAATTATAAAAATATATAAATTAAAAATTATACACATATTCATAAAAAAATCAAATTTAAAAATTATGTTATAAATATTGATGTCTAAATGGTTTAATCTGAATATTTTTTCTCTATTTTTTATTACTCGAATACGTGGATGTGTGTTTCATCTGGAATATATGTTTCACATTCTTAGATTTTTCAGAAGTATAATATAATAATTATAGAAACTATTAATGCATAAGCCAGCGCATAAGAAAAACTCATTATGTTATATTCGTGTAAATAGGCATTGCGCATTGCTTTCCAAATACATAATAACGCTGAGAAAAACAATAAAATTGATGGACGAGTCAATTTTGTATATAATAAGACTAACACGTAATTAAAACATACAAAAGATGATTTCAAAATCATTAAATATACAAAAAAGTTTGAATCCGTCAGATATTACCTGCGTGAAGATAAAATAAGTGTCGCCATCTGTACGGTAATCAATGAATTATTCTCGGGACACATTGTATTACATTTCTAGCAAAATAACAGATGTCAGAATATTTAAAATTTTTACTTATTTTTTTTAAATAAATTTTTACTAATTTATCAAATTTTAAAATACTACATTTAAGTGTTTAATTAAATTCGTTTATTATCGATATTATCTTCGCATTCTCATAATTAATTTAAAGTTACTTCAAACAAGTACTGTATTGTAGTTTTTTTATTTTATAGTTAAAATAATTTAAGTTTACTTCTTAGATAAAGCGTTGATATAAATAAATAGAATTCTTAATACGTTAAAATAGCGATATCCTTCCTGGAAGTAATAGTCGACTTATTTTACTTACCTTTTAAACAAATTTTGTGAAAGTAAATAAAAGAAGTGATATAAAGCGAACCGGAGCATCTGACCATCACACTTATTTCCTCTAAATTTGTTGTTTTTTATTGCTTTCTTTCTAAACTTTAATATAAATATTTACAACTTCATTGAATGGGAAGCATCGATACGTGAATGAAATGGAAACTTAGAAGACACGTGTAGCAATAAATTATTTTATCTAGTTGAAAATACTTGTGTTTCTGTTATAACAATGTTGCAGAATTATCGGCATCCCATTTATAATTAATTAGTGGTGAAATATAATCTTGAGAGTATTTATGAGTTAACTTTTCAGGAAAAGAATCACGTTTATCATCGAATAATTATTGTTGTTTACGAAGAATCCAAATCATATTTTATGGGCCTTGTCCAACATTCTTCGGTTGAGGAATTTTATTTTAATTCTCCATTTTGTTTCATTACGACTGATATACGAATCAAATTTTATATAAGACGTAATATATTCTTCTCTCCATTGTTTAAAAATAAAATGATAAATAAAAATAGCCATTAAAATAACTTATTTAAAGTTTTTGAGTTTAATTTTCCAAAATAACTTATTTAATGTTTTGAGTTTAATTTTCCAAAGTTTACACAAATCTATGGTCATTATTTTTTTCTTACTTCATTCATTCTCAGTAATTAACATAGTTATATCATTGTCAATATTTATAGAACGGATGAAGTCTATCAAAATGACGTGTTGTAAATATTTAATGATCACTATATTCTCGATGACAGAATCGAGTGATAAATTATCCATTAATCGATATTAGAACTACTTCTAATTGTAAAATGGCCCATCGTCTTCCTCTTCAAAGTTTATAATTAAATTTATTTTGAATTATAGACGAAAATAAATGACAGAATCATTGTCCAAAGTTGCGATGAATCAGGAGCTTTTCTGCAAAGACGTGGTTATGCAATAAGTAAGAGTGATGCTTGAATCGTTAGTCTGTTGCCAATTTTCTAACCAAACATGCAGAACATGTGTGGACAAGTGTCTAGTAACATTAATTTAGTCACAGTTTCAAATATATTTATTCGAAAGTTTTAAAACTAGTCCAATTGGCAACTGCAACTCGTAATTATCATAATTCGTATAGGCCACGCTGGTTGACAGTTGACACTAGACATCTATAAATTAAGAGTGGATAACTATTATCATACACTATATTTCATTCCGTAAATAAAAAATACGAAGGAAAAGTATTAATACATTTTTTTATCAGTTTTGAGTTTAAATATAAATAAAGTTCGAGGTCGAGTTTAATTCTCCAAAACGGACACGTGTTTAAGGACATATTTTAGTCACGCGACGTTGGTGACGTAATCGTCTACGTCATTAGAATATTTCTTTGGATGCACGGATTTTTAATTACGTAATTTAGGAAGTTAAAAGGAAAATAAAATCAACATTAAAATATTTGTAACGTTTTAATATAATTTTATTTTTCTTAACGATAGATATCGATGAATTTAAACACGACCGATGATTGGATAATTTACAAAAAAATCGTTTTTTTTAGTTTTAAATTGGAAGAAAGCGACAAGATTATGTTGGGATAGAAATACACCATTAATTTTAAACTTTGTAATTTTAAAATCGAAATTTGTAAAATTGTCTTGTTTTAAAAGATACTTAGAAGAGGTAGAAGGTGATAAAAGTAGGCTTTAAACACTTTTCTTCTTGATTTACTCGATCCAGTTGTTTACAGAAACTGAATCCTCGGCTATTTTCCAAGGAAAGAATTGTTAATGTAGCTATTGTTAACTCAAGAATTTTTTTCTAAGAATACGAAATGTGAAAGTAAATATTTTTAAGAATTAAAAAGAGAAAAGCCTCTTTTTTACTTATTTTTTTTTTATTTACAGTACTTACTTTTGTCATTACCGTATATTTATCATTAGTATATATGTATTTTTTACTGTTTGAATTTCGTTTAACTGAAATTGTGCCAATAAGATCTTTAAATGTTGCCAGAATGATGTTTTTTAATTTAAAAAAGCACTATCTAAATCACTTATTCCGTCGATAAGATTATATCAATTTATAGATATTTCGATAATTTTTTAAATATTAAAATCTTCCAAATCATTATTATTGGATAATGCCAACAATATTAATTTTTTAATTTAAAAATTAATCAACAAAACGCATTTTTATGTATTTTTATACACATTGATCCAATAATATCGAATTTTTAACAAATAGCGTATTAAAAGTGTATTATCGCTTCTGTACACTATATACCAACAGTTCTCAACCTATGGTACAGTATGTGTACCACTGGTGGTACCCGAGACATGGCTAGTAGTATAGTCAACCTCTGAGAAGTTGAGCTCTGAACGGCAAAGTCTATTCTTAAAAACGGGGGAGAGGTTGAAAATCGAATGTGTTACTTTGTACCTGTTAACTGCTAGAGTCATACAATAAAATAACTATGGTTTAATTTTTAATAAGTATAATTTATTTAAACCGTAGTTATTTTATTTTATGATTCTAGCCGTTAACTGGCACACAGCAGTACAGTCGAATTTCAACTTCTCTCCCGTTTTTAAGAATAGACTTTGCCGCTCAGAGCTCAACTTCTCAGAGGTTGACTATACGTGTATAATCTTAACTTCTTACTTGTATACAAGGCATATTTTTGTTGGTGGTACGCATTTATGAAAAGGTTGAGAACCGCTGCTGTATGCCATATATCAGTGTGGTATATAAGTGTTTGAATTGTGCTAGTTGAACAGGAAGGTTCATTCCTCCAGTTCGTGAATAAAAGTAAATATATTTGAGTATATAAACCAATGAATACGCGTTTTGAGTATTTACCACCAACATATTTGTTGTAATATACGGAAAAATAACAGTATATAAATATAAAGTTAATATTACTCATCAAAATTTTAACGGAGTAAAATTGTGACCAAAAGTTTTGTTTGAGTAATCGATGTAACTCGATGTGGATGGTTTAGAATGATTTATTAATATTAGACGATGTTAAAAGTATTTATAGTAGTGAGGAATAAGTATGTCGATTACTTTAAATTACACAAATCTAAATTTAGCAGAGGATTTTATATTTTGAAAAATTGCCAGTAAAAAAGAAGCAACATTTTAAATAACTCCAATGACGGTATTTAGTAATAAGCGTAGAACTTAATAATTAATAAGGCTTTTATTTAACATTAGCGTCAGTATAGCCACAGGACTACACATGGTTACACACACGTTGTTACAGGTAGCACCTCTTGTCGTAATCGATTTATTTTACAATTAAAAAGACTACACAGACACCGAAAACTATACAATACATAAATAATAAAAAAAAGCACACAAAATTTTCTGTTAGAAGAAATATTTTTACACAGTTAGCTTTTAAACGCGTAAAATCCCGATTGGAACATGTTAATCTTATTAGGCGCTCGGCCATTTTGGCATGTTAGTCATGCATGGTATGTAATTGCACTTTAACATCCTGCTACTGAACATCATTTCGAAGCAATTATTTGTGGAAGTGGCGTTAGAAAGCAATAATTTATACAGAAATTGTTAAATTTTATTCAATTTTAGCCCTGAGAATTGACTAGACACTACTCGATTGTTACATTTGAGGACGGGCAGGCTTATTAACTATTTTAAAAAATTAAACATTATGTAAAAATTCTATGTGTGGTGTGATATTACTAGAAATGGATATGCAGCGATAAAAATAGTGATATGTATTAGCCAAGGCAACAAGATATATATACATATATGTATAATCTTATGTGTTTGATGAAAGAATAGGCGATATACTTTAGAAGGCCTTAACTGCACTAAAATGGCAGAGATAATCGGAAAAGTGGGTAATTCATCTTGTAAGTGGACAGACGTCCAGACGTCTCTCCGCTTTACAAAAATCCTAAAATTATAGCCCTAATATAGGTTATAATAGGATTTTACTGATACCGAGAGCCTAGATTAGACTCGGTCTTCTATTTTCGAGAAGCTTTGCTCTCTCTCTTGTGATACTATATAGAGCCATATGTGAAATTTGTTCCCAAATCGTAACCTTTCAAAATGTTTTTCTCCAACAAATAAGCATTTTTCCAAAGTACGAATATTTATTATTTCGATACCTGTTTTACAATAATGTTTTTTCTTTGTCTGCACGGACAGACATTAGAGCATGTTGACGCACGTAAACAGCATATAATACGGAAAACTATAGAAAATGTCGAAGAAAGATTGGACAGGAGTGGTGGAAAAGAGGTGTGAGAATCATCTCGAAGCTATTCTGGCATAGATAATAAGGGAAAGAAAGTACAGGATGCCTGTCATAGAGTCGATTATCATAGCACCTTTCGAATTCAGTGAAAGACGAAAAAATAGGAAAAAATTCCAGTAATATAAGTTAAATTTCATATTGGTACAGTTATCATTTAGGCTACTAACTGACTCCTAGACTTGGCGCAAATTTTGGGCCCCAAAGGATCCAGGATCCTTACATGAGTCTTTGTTTAGCGCATTCGGGACACAGTATATCTGATCCGTCTGTAATAAAGCCTTTGCCGACCAAAGAGGAGTGGCACATAGCGCAGATGAAGCAATCATTGTGCCAATTTCTATCTTCGAATGAAATAAATCTAGTTCCTCCGATTCCTGTCAGATAAACGACAAAGTGTAAGATGTAACTGAATTTGAAAGATTACATGGATGTCAATGGGAGAAACACTTACCTGTGATGGGTTTGCTGCATGAAGTGCATCTCTTGGCGAATAAATCAGCGAAGCAGTTGGCACAGTAAGGCTTGTCCTCTCGAGAAGTAAAACGCTGTCCGGCGAGAGAAGTTGAACAATTAGCGCAACTGAAGCATTCGCGATGCCACGGCTCGTTGCGATAAGTTACACCTCCACTGGTAATGATCTGGAAAAGATACGATGCCAATCAGTTTAACAAGATACCATATCCAGAGCAAGTACTGGTTACGAAAACTTACCTGATTGCACTTAATGCATCGAGTAGCGAATTTTTCTTCGTAGCAAGTGGTGCAATATATATCCGCTTCTCGTGGAATAAAACTACGTGTGCCAATTGGGTTTTTGCATACGCAGCAACAAAAACATTGGTCATGCCATTGACGGCCTTTGTATTCCATTTTTTTGGTTCCTAATAACAAGAAAACCATTAGAAATCATACTTTCAAAAGAGAAACGAAATATTTTGATATTTACCTGCACGAAATACATCTCCACACCCATCACAGCGAGTGGCAAATGCTGCATCGTAGCAATTAGCGCAGTAAACCTTCTCAGTTTTAGATCCAAAGGGTTTGTCAACGAGTGAAACACGGCATTTATTGCACAGGAAGCATGATTCGTGCCAGTGTTTTTCCTTATATGATAAATCCTGCACCAATCGATAAGATAATGTTATAAATAGAATTTTTCTACCTTATAAGATATTAAAACGCGTTTTAAAATCTGCACCTTCTATAAATAGAATTAATAAATGATTCTTTGACCGAGCAATTTTTTATCACATAATAGGCGACTCTAAATGTATTCTTTAAGACGAAATACAATCATTTTTTTTTAAATATACCGGTATCACTTCCATAATTCGCCATAAATGGAAGCTATTTCCTGTCACGTTCGTCTGATGATGTCACTAGATAGAAATCGTGACGTGGGAGGATGGTTCGTTTTTTTCTCGAATTTTACGGGAATTTTAATTTTAAGAATAGGTCAGAAAAGAGAGGAAGAAGCAGAGAGTTAAGAATCTATAAGAATTTACGAATATTTTAAGTTGCCACGATTATTTTGAAACAGTTTCAGAGGCATATTTGTGTCTAGTCGCGACACGTTCTATATTTAGCTAGGATCGTTTACTATCCGTGCCAAATATAGAGATGTCGGCAGACCTCGTCACATTGCCTGTCATTGGTTAAGGACTTCACGTGATTTAATGTATCATTAAAGGGTTTTCGATACATTTACAATAATAGAAATCGAAAAAAATCGATACCTTGGAGTCGATTCCGATCACTTTGCTGCATTCTTCGCAAGTATTGGAGAACACTTGTTCGTAACATCGGACGCAGTAGGGGTGTTCGTCTCTCAACACATAACGTTGTCCTGTCAACGTGTCGTCGCATTGCCAGCAACAGAAGTGACCAGTGTGCCAATCCTTGGACATGGCTTTCGTATATTCGCCAGAAAATATGAGCTGCAAAAAAAAAAACACACAAAAAAAATTAGGACAGACAGTTACGACATTTAACCGGGCGTTCATTCAGTGATATATAACAGGAACGCTTTGCTCAGCAACCTTGGAAGATTGAAGAGGAAGATCGGCATCCTGTATTCATTGTCTTGAATGAATCAAAAAGATTCGGCTCCTAATTAATTACGAGATCTCTCTTTTTGTTATACCTCGGGGATTAAAGCCCTTCGAGAAATGCGGCTCGTTAGCGAAGAAATTTTAACGGAGGGAGAGAGAATTTAATTTGTTTAAACGAATTTTGCCAAATATAATTTACCTCGTTTCTTTCTTCCGCATTTTGCAGTTGAGAATCTCTTCTGGATTCATCGACATCGACTTCGACTTGCACTTTAGTCTTCTTCTTCACCTTCTTAACCTTCTTGACCTCAGTCGTGGTTACTTCTTCAGACATGTCGATTCCGAACCGTTCCCAAACACAGACTGTCTCAAACCATCGGAAAATGAGGTAGGGGTGGAAAGGTAGATTTTTATTTTCCCGTCATTCCTTGCAGTTCCCACCCTATTACTCTTCATCCCTACGACAGGAATAACAGTTTAGTAACGGGTGCAAAACACCCATGGACGTGACTACATGTGCCCTGTCTAAGTTTTCAAATAGCGGGCAACCCAGCACCAACCATAAATGGAAAGTATGAGGAAGGATAGCGCAGAAGCTGAAATAAAAGTGAAACGTCACAAAAAGAGCAGATTCCAGAGAGAAAACGAAAGACGTTACCAATCTGCTAGAGTAATCCACTATACGTCGGCGGTTTTATCAGCGAATCGTTTATTACAACTCACCCGCCCGCTAATAGAGAACCACAGTTAGTCCGTGACGTCGACTACACGTCACAGCTTTCAAATAGAGCGGGTTGCCAAATTAGCAATTTGTTTCATCGATGCTATAAATTTGTACCAAACCCGCTGATTTAATTCTTATTTATATCTTTCAATTGTCACTCGGGTTGATTTAGCACCACTACAAATATTTATTTAAACAGAAGATGGGCGATAGAGACAGGTGAGTCCAAAAATAAAACACTGGATACAGATTGGTTAACAGGCAAGGTTTGTGTTCTATGTCGGAAATTTTGGACCTATCCAAGATTGAATCACAAGTTTGTCATTCTCGACTTCTAATTCCGATGGTTCACACGTGCCAACGATTAACAATCGAGCGAAGAAGAATGCGGAGGGCAAATGACCTGAGTGATATCGCCGAACCGTCAAAACTAACCCTCTATCATTTGATCTGCGACTGCCAACTCCTAAACAGGAAGTTACGCCATTATACTATACTACAGAACGCTCATAATAGCGTCACTGACCACTCCCAGATAACAAAAACAAATCCGTGTTTCAAATTGTAGACGTATAATCTGCAAAAGTATGTTTTGCCAATGGCGAAAACCCCGCGAGTGTTCAGCTACCAAACAAATGACCTCTGACCAGCTTTTCAACTTTATCTCATCATTTATCGCTCCGCCAAGCTGTCATTCTTCCAAATTCGACTTCTAATTAAAGATACGTCCTAGTTTTGTTTACGAGAATAATTTTCTTATGTCCTCTTTCTAAAGTCGAAAGAATTAGAATAGGCTTCAGAAAAGTTATCTCCCGTTTCCTACACTTTTGTTTTTTTAAGGATATCCGATCTGTCGTTTCTAACGTCGCGACAAGGTTGCTGAGTCAGTACTTCCTCTAGCGTAGGAAGGAAGAATAACGCTGACGATGCGGCTTCTTCCAAACGAAAACCCGACGCTAGAGGGCCCGAATCACCGCTATACGCATGTTCCGAAAACAGAAAGTTCAGTACACCAGCACTTACCTGAGGATGACGGATTCCCCACATGTGTTCGAAGCGGAGGCCGAGTCCAACTCAGACGGACAAATGGCCTGCACTGACATCATATCGTCACTGACCAATCAACGCCGCCCCCACCAAGGCCACTTATTGGACGACTAACGATGTCCTACATCACCTCCCATTTTTCATTATTTATGTCCATTTGCATTATCGAAGAAAGGGTGTTTCAGGTGTTACGAATAAAACGCTCGTTCAAAACACCCGGTAAAGTGCAATACTTGGTAAACTAATTTATATTATAATATTCCGAAAGCGTTCTAGTTTATTCTTTCAGAAACGGTCAATTTACCAATAGAATTTAAACTATTTCAGAAAAGTTAGTAATTTATGCACCAGATGTCACCATTAAATTACCAGACGACAGGCGTCGGATAAAGGTGGACTATATAATGGAGGCTAATTCGAAATGTATTTTCCGACAGTTTTTACGCCGATGATGGAAACGTTCAAAAAAATAAAATATGGATCGATTCGTTCCAATTTGTTATAATAATATCGAAAATAGTACTAACAGTACATTCACATCCGCAAACCTAACAGCCAATTTGTCGGAGTTCCTAATTGAGGTGACCGAAGCGCCGGCGTCACTAATGACTCCGTTCGTCCCGCCATCTACCAGACGAAAATATAACTATGAAAACTTCCATTCTACAAATTGACTATACAAAAATTAATTGTCCTCGAGGTGTCTTTTATGAATTACTTAAATAAGGAACGCTCGAGATGGAAAACAGCATATATAAGTTGTTTACGTAGCAGTTAAACACACAAAATAAAAAATTTACATTCTACCTTGTTTGTTTTTTGATTTTATGCGGTCGTAAAATATAGGAAAACATTAAAAGTTTTCTTTGATACTCTTCCAATTCTGTTTGGATATTAAATTAAACCGCTTAGTCGAGTTTTTTCTATTAAATTACGATTTTTTTTCTCGCAAATTAGTTTTTAAAGCCAAAGACATATTCCCGAAAGAGCGGTTCATAAATTTTCTACTTCCTACAACAACTACTACTACCAACACGTTTCCGGAAAATTTAGTTTGAGAAAAAATGTTTTCTGTGTACCAAGCGCGTTTATGTCCTGTTTATCACCATAATTTGGCGAGAAATAAAAATAAAATTAAAAATAATATTTATTTTGCTCGAACGATGATTAAGGCAGAAAATGCAATTCTTTTTTTGTTGTTTCACCGCCTCAACGGAAATATTTTGCTTTTATGTTATTTATTGGTGACATTTTTACTTACTTCGTCGCAGGCAGAACATCTCGGCTTCAGCTGCTCGGCGTAATGTCTTTCACAAAAGAGTTTTCCGTCTTTGACGCAATAAGTCAGATCGACCAACAACTCTTCGCAAGTGGTGCAGACGAAACAGGCCGGATGCCAGGCCACTCTTTCTCCAAATTTGGGCGCGATGACGGCCACTTCACCCACCGGCATAACTCCTCGACATTTGTGACATTCCTGAAAGATAGCGCGGTGGTTGGTCAGTGGTCTGGCTTTGGGTCATCCGTGGAGAATTAGGTTTACTTACTAACGTATAATCCAAAGCTTCTCTGACGTATCCTATGTCTAGAGCGATTTCGTTCCTGGCGTTGACGAAATCCTCGAAGTTTCGGTGGTATTCCGTTTCTAGAAATTTGCAATAAGCCAGAGCCAAGTCCTGCTTGGGTAGCTGGATGATTAATTGCTTTTCGCGATATTTTTCACCAGGCGTACCTAACCGGGGTACTTTGTGGTTGGGTAATTGGGCGAAGTACTCTTCTATCTGCAACATAAAAATTTGAAAATTTTAGTTGGCCGGTCGACCCGCGATGCCCGGTTTTTAATTAAACAAATATCTATAAATTCCTCTTTTTATTATTATTAAAATATACCGGTAATGCCTAAACGTAACTGGAAGGTGATAGACGAATTTCGAGATGAAGTTGCAAGATTTTTTTTAACGATTCCGGTTCGAAGACAGTGATTATATTTTAATACCCGAATACATATATTAAAGTATGATCGCAAGTATTCTACCACATCGAGCGTAACGTTATAGTTATGTTTTTTAATAATAAGAGTACAAAAATAGTCGTATAACTTTAACGATTAATAGGAAAAATATTTTAATTTTTTTGAGTACTTTTATATATATTTTTCTTATGACGAGGTTGGACAAAAAATTTCGACGCCTTATTTATGCGCGCGAATAACTTATTTAAGGGTCGACACGTTATAAATTTTAATAAGTAGAATGGAGGAGGTGAAACCGGATAACCTCCGATTGACCTCGTCTTAGGCCGAGGTGAACTTATTACTGTCAGAAGATACTTATAAACGATCACTTACATCTGCCTCAGTTCGCAGCTTGGCTAATGACGTGCTAGTCGAAGTTATATCTTACCTTGTCAGTTGGCAAGCCGGGTGGTATCCAGGAGTGTCCATTTTCGGTGTTTTCTTTGGGGGGTGACTTCAGGACATCTACGGCCGTTTTTAAACCGATCCTATCTCGAACGTTGATCAGGTCTTCGCCGTAGACGTCGTGACATTCTCGGGGACATTTGCAGTGATTGCACACTTTCCTAGAATGACAAAGGACCATATTTAATCGTGAATTGTTATGGCCAGTGCGGATGGAAGCGGAGAAGGATTTTTACCGTTTAGCAGCCATTTAGACAGGCCACTGTACCTTATCTTTCTGCAACTAACGACGTCATTAAGAACACCATCCGGGTTTTATCAATGCGATGCTGTTTATTCTTTACGGAGATGGATACCGAAGGAGTCTAAGTTTTTCTAAAGTTATTATTCCCCGGATTGAGCAACACGCTATCGACTGAGGCGCGAATAATTTACGACCATATTTTTTTCACCTTTCAATTTTCCAATTACTGTCATTTACTGTCGAAAAGAGAGAAAAATAAATAAATTTTACTGTTAGGATTTTCTACTGGTAACACCTTTTATTACTTGAAAAAGTGGAAGTGCTGGGCTTTTAGTTCCGAAACCACCCACCAAGTGTCGCTCGGTGGTTCCGTCTGATCCTGTCAATTAGCTTTTACCTTCGTGCGCCCCGCCAAGAGGAGAAGCGCTCTTCCGCAGATAGCGTTTGACCTTGACCTTTAATGACCTTTCGGGTCAGTATAGAAAACCTATATAGGTCAATCAACGTTGATGGCTATCGCGTGCGAAAACGCTGACGTTATGTCGTGCCGTGTTTATAGAGCGGAAATGACTAGCGACTCGGAGAATGTTAACCGAAATGACAATTTCCGCACAGTCCGATGAGTTTGGATGTCATCCGAAATGAAGACGGCGAATAATAACTGGTGACCTTCAGAATCCATCTCATTAGCACCTGATTATCTTCCAACTGCTCCACCCTTCCAGATAAAGGGCTGGTCATTAAGAACTCCGCTTCCGTTTCAATAACGGCAGCTAGAGGTCCTAAATTTCTTCCACGCCATCTGCGGGACGAAAAGAGAATCAATAGGATGCGCAGTTTCAGGAAGCGACCTGGTTTTCCGGAATGACAATCTAAGCGAAAGTCAAAAGAGAGGATGCTGGCGTTTAGACCATGCAAAATATTCGCGCTATGTAAGTTTTAGCGACAGGAGCGTAGTTTAAAAAAACGCGCTTGTATGTGTTTAGTTAAGTGACAAAGTTGTACTTACGGGTTAGTTTTACGCATTCGCCCGCTGGTTGACTTGACGGCCATGTTAATGATACGACGCACCCACCTGGACAAGTAGATGGAGATGCTGGCAGGCGAATCACCTACTTAAAATAAACACGCGGCATGCCACAGAGTGCCATGACATGGTACGTCGTTTCTTCACCGGCGCCCTATTAACTTGTCACCTGGCGGCGAAACAACTAGACTGTTTTTTCGCACCAACAAAACTTGTGACGTCAGAACGCCTAACCAATCGGGCGAACGTGTCGATGTGGAAAGTTCGAACAGTACTTTCACTCGTTTTCCCCACCCGACTTTTGGCGTATTTTGTAGCGTGGGAAAGCCTACCTACCTCCACAGATGAGGGCTGAAGCCGGGGCACTTTTCTTTGCAGTTTCCGCATGGTTGTCCTTCTTCCACTTCTTGCACCAGAACCCCCTAAAAGTAAAACCAAATCATTTATCCACAAAAGATTACGCTTAAATTGTCTTAAATCATTATTATCATTTATTCTTTTTTTATAAAGAAAATAAATTTAATATCATCTACGATTTTTATATTTTATATCGGCTATATACATTGGTCACGAAATATTTACTATTTTTATCAATAAAAATATTTTCAGAAGATATATTCGCACTAATAACTCTAAGAATTTATAAGTTGATGTATGGAGAAAGTAAACCGAAAATTTACAAAAGTAAATGCCGAAAATAAATTGTAAAATATGAAATTAATGGTTAATAAAAAACAAGATCATGATGAAACGAATTACAGAACATTTATTTTACATTGAAATGTACACATTATACTTATATTCCGACATAAATACTTTGTTAGCAGAAAATATAACGAAACATTAAATGATCGCAATTAGTTATTAATCTATTGTGTCCAAATAATATTTAATTTCTTAACTCATTGGTTACTAGGTAACAGCTAATCGAGAATTCAGACATAATTATGCTTCATAAGAAAACAGATCCCCCTAGAAAATTGAAAAATAAACGAAAAGACTCAATTTTAAAATTCTCACGACCGTATTTTTATAGATTTTTGGCAATTGTTTTTCTATTCTGATATAAAATTCTGCATTTTATATTGGATAAAATAATTTGTTTTTACGCAGTAAATTCGAATTTTAAGATTCGAGTTGGTGAGAAAGATGCGTTATGGTAAAACTCGATCAGTTTCGGTTATCATCCGAAGTGAAGATACGAATAATAACTTGTACGTAATCGATTAATGGTAAACTTATTGAAAAAGTTTCCATTTCTCGCTTAATAATTTTAAATTTTTTTTTTTACGCAGTAAATTCGAATTTTAAGATTCGAGTTGGTGAGAAAGGTGCGTTATGGTAAAACTCGATCAGTTTCGGTTATCATCCGAAGTGAAGATACGAATAACTTGTACGTGATCGATTAATGGTAAACTTATTGAAAAAGTTTCCATTTCTCGCTTAATAATTTTAAATTTAATAATATTTTACTGTAAAATGCAATCGATTAATTGTAATCGTATATATTAACAGGGAAACGTGGCTGCTTGGCTGGATATCCCTTTTGCTGTCGAAGCACTGTATCGATTCTTATAAATAGGGTATTGTTAGAATGGTCTAATTCTTAGATTTCTGCGACAGCCAAAACTTTTTGTCGTTAGTGATAATTTAAAAATTAAAGAATAAAAATTAAATTAAAATTGTAGTTACTCTAAAATCACAAAATTTGCAGGTGGCGTTGTAACTTGATAATTGATAATGGCCGCCAGATAATGATTCCGTTTACGTGTTCGTAGGAGTTTTTCTAATTCCAAGGTTGTAAGATTAAATCACAAAGTTTTTGCTCATTTATATGAGCGGGTAATGTCTAGTGTAAGTTGAATTAATTAGATGAAACTTTTATAAAACAGTCGGTATTCTAATGGAAAAACAGTTTATTTTTGGAACTTTATGTAAGTTTTAAATATATAAAAGTATATTGTTAACGATAGAAAAGAAAGAAAAATTGTAAATAAAACATAACTTGCTCTGCGGCTAAAAATGAATCGCTAGTGAAGGAAAATAAATTTGTTGATACTTATATCAGCGGTTTTTGTATCGGCGCATCTTTCTTAAAATAATGTTGGTCACTTTCCCTTTCTTACAAAATACTTTCGCCTTACATCGTCTTTTCATCGATACTTACACAAACATTTGTAAGAATATATGGTTCTAATAGGCTCTAATTGATGCTTACCAAGAGCCACCGTTTGGTAGGCATCAACTAACTTTTGCTGTCACTTTGTGCTCTCTGAAAGGGTCTGTCACCTTACAAATTGAAGAAAAATGTTGTCGTGTCTAACAATTGATAATTACAGAAAACAGCTCGCGCTAAACACGCTTACTATACCTGCTTTACTTTAGAAACATTTATAATATATGATTATTTTATATTCTACATTACAAAGTATAGCTTTAACATCAGAAACATTCATTTTAACTTTAAAAAACATCTTTTAAGTGAAAATTCTGAAATAATGAGATTACTGGTGATAATTAAAGTTTTTTAAAACTCCCAATTACGTCTCCAGATATTAAAAATTTTTGAAAATAACAAATTATGTCATAAAAATTTTAAATATAAAATTAACCAATAACATCAAAACTGAGCATCGCCATCTCGCGATACAATTCGAAACTAAATATTGATAGCATTCGATAGTGTATATACATTTACTCGAGGTACAAAATACGAACACCTGTTGCATTTTCATCACGCATAAGTATAGTGAGTGTGACACGCTCGAGTTTTTTCGTTATGCCTGGCTTTTGCATTACTTATTCGAAGAAATGATTTGTGGACTTAAGTGAATATGTGTATTAGATAAGCTTCGAGGCGTGAATTTTCAACATTTCTGCGATAGATGGCGACAGGCGTGATTATGAGAAACATCTTAAAATTGGATAGCATCCAAAGAAAACCAGAAACGGTAAGATGGGAAGAAAAAACAGTTTTATCCGAAGCTTCCTGGTGATGGAGAAGAAAAATAATAGTAACAAAAAATACGTAACTTACTCGTCTTCTACTAGTTCTGCGAAAAAAAGAGTATCCTGTACAGTTTTGATGATTAATCATGTGCGCCTGTCATTTTCTCCGATTCATTATTTGGTACCGATAATGAGATAACTGGAGACAAAGTTTAGCAAATAATTTATGGAGATGATGCGGGATGGAACGAGTAAAGAATTCGCTGAAATAGCATCATAGCGCAACACGATCACACAATAAACAGCGTTAAACTAAAATAGCTTGGTCGCTAATGGATACAGCGATAAACCCCCAAAATAAATCCATTAAAAAATTGAAAGGTGGAAATTGTCTTACCTTTCGAGTCCTTCCCCAACAAAGAAAAAGCATAGTTCTACGCTTTGGATCAATGAAAAACTCACCAGTCTATGAAGGGCCGGCCTCAGACAACACATGATGTGGAGTCCCAGCTCTCCATAACTTCATTTAACATCCTACAGTAACCATGGCGATGAGGTGCTTACACATGCTTTGGTGGAACAGATGTGAGCGGCGCAACGTCAAATCGGAGACGCTTAAACAGTTTTCGTGTGGTTTACTTTCACGGTCGGAGTCGAGCGACACCCGAAATTTTGTAAATCGTTGACCCACTGCTGGAATCTCTTCAATTCGTTCCGGCGTATTATGATTGAAATTAAATACCTCACAGGATGGAATATTTTGGAAGCTGTACATGACGTTTGCTTATGTTTCCAAAATATCCCGTGTTTTTGCGCCTTTCCAACATCTGGCTGAAGATCTGATAGCTCAAGAACTCAGTCACATTTTATCACTACTTTATGGGAATAAGAACATGCTCTTTATAGTTAACAACAAAAGGCATGGATAAAAAACAGTAACAAAGCTGGTTGGTCGCCATCACCTTCCTGGCCATAATTATTAAAATCATGTCGTTTTTCGATTTAACAAATAAATAAATTTTATATATTTAGTTATTTATTAGCTTATCAGCATATACCGAGGAATATATTTAGCTATTGTACTTTAGCCAAGTTTAAATAAAGTTGTTTTCAAAGATTTAAAAACGTCTACAGCTTGTTGTATCGAGTCAAAACACAGAAGATCTTTGTCCTTATTGTTTTACTCTGTTTACCAACCAGTTAAGTTTTTTTCTTCGGAATAAAACGAACATATTTTCATTTTAAATGACAGTCGTTAATTGGTTTAAATTATACTCGATGAACCGATCAATCTGTTCGTTTAAACTTTTATAAGGTTCTTATCAGAATCGACACAGAAGAACTTATGAATACAATAGTGCCACCAACTCGGAACCTGATTTATGCATAAGTTTAGGGCCTCATACTTCACTAAACTTATTTTAATTCGTTTGAGTGGGCACAAAATGCATAAACCGGCCATAATGAGTTGTAAGAACAAAACTAAAAAGAAGATAAATTATTATGATCCTGGTTTCATTAATGGTGACAGAATACCCTGTACGCAACAGGATTTTATAATATTCTAAATGATCTTTATGAAATAATAACAGGAACGAAGTTTAGACTCCATTTTACAGAAAAAATGGAGTCTAAACTTCACGAAGGATTTGAAAATTTCGAAACTTTTTGATTGATAATTACAAAGTTTTAATTTTAGGAAGATAAAATAATTATGTGAAAAATAAAACGCACATTGAGACTCATTTTAGGAAGATAAAATAATTATGTAAAAAATAAAACGCATATTGAGACTCATTTGAAACGCGACCATAGAAAGAGAGAGAAATAAATCCGGTGGTTAACAATTACGTGAAACGCGGATCAACAGGAAAGAACGCGAGTTGGACAAAAGTAAATAATTTCGTTCCAAAACATGAGTCACGGGATTTGAGGAGATTTGACATCGCCGGTTAAACAAACTTAAATTCATCTGTCACCAACTAAATCAAATGAAGTTATCTAGAAAATGAAACTTCCTCTAGCAATTGCAGGTGCACAAAGCCAAAGAAAAAGCTTTTTTGCTTTGGACATCTGCCAATATTTCCTGGTTAGATAAACGCACAAGTGTATGTCCTTCTCCCTATTAAATGCCTTATTCCCACATACGCAATCCTCAAATCTGTACTTTTTACCGATTCTGGATAATAAGCGAAGTTCTAAATCCTTACTAAAAAGAATTTATAAAAAGAAAAAAATATTTATCTGTTAAAAAAAAATGGTCATCATAAGTTTGGAAATGGTTCTCACCATAAACAAGTTTTTAAACTGATAAGAACGAAACGTTTCGTTTTGTTACGTAATAATGTGTTAAATATTTACTGTGACGTAGTCGGTAAATTATAAGCGTATACACTATCGTCATAAAAAATCAGTTACCATTTAACTTTAGTAGATATCTAACATAAAACTTTCAAAAGCTGATAAAAGTGATTACGTAATACTATATTGTGACGTAATGTTTTGTCTAATAATTGCCGTTCGTAATAAAAATAAATTTCGTCATCAGATGGATAATATTATTTAAAAATACTGTCCTTCGTGACGTAATATGTATCTCAAATAATAAATAGAAATATAATAAATTTCTGTTGTTACGTCACACAATGTATTTAAAAGTTTGCGTAAAAATTCGCTAACGAGTTTTGGCAGCGGTTCGTTAACTGTTCGAAACAATGATTCATCATTTAACCATAGTTTCATAAGTAGAATAAACTGTGCGTAGTGAGTAAAACAGAAACCGAACATTGCCAAGTCAGTTTTGTAATCATCAAAAAATAACACGTGATAGGCAAGAACAGGTGAAAATCAATCTGGACTTAAATTTGGTTAAGGGACACCCACTTGAATTCATACGGAATGTTCTACTCCTCCCTAATGCTAATATTAGTCGACTCACTTTAGTTTCAGTCTATGTCAGCGCTAATTTATTCGCAATTAGCAGCTAATGTATACTTCTGCGGAAGTTTTGACTATGTGAAGGAATAATTCTTTTCCGCTATGACATTAATTTATTCTCCACACTCTCTAGAAAAGCCACCTGTGACGTCACATACGCTTATTAAACATTTTAAAAGTTCGGAAGCTGTCTCGATTGTTTTACTCACGTTTCCACCTACTACTATTGTTAACATAATCCATTCGATAGTAATAGTTATTGTGACGTCATAATTCTTTAAAATGATCATATTTCTCTTTATTATACAATAGGCGAATTGAATAGTGGAACTCATAAAAGTATCAGCCATCTGTGTTGTTATACTTACACCTCGGCAAACATCGATTAGCGTGACATCACACGTGTGACGTCACAGAATTCCGGTTTCTTTGGCATTTTATCTTATAGAATACGTCACAACGCTTTTATTGAGAAACATGACATTAAACAATATAATTTCAGACATACATAATACAATAATAATAATAATTGAGCATCCGAAATTAAATTTTTATGTGATATAATAAAGGATTATTAGCGTGATGCTAGTGTTGTGATGTTTCTACCCGCTTTGACATCACTTTAACTCCGAAAAACAACCGAACAGATGACGCTACAGTCGAAAAGGTGGCATCAAACCGACGAGTTTAATTATCCTATTTATTTTTAACGTCTTCGTTTTTAGCGGAAAAAATAAAACTTAAAAAACGAATTTTTTTTTCCACAAAGAAAATAGAGGTTCAAAAAATAGTACAACGATGAGTAACTAATGCAAAGATATCGCGTAACGCCGCTTGATATCTGTATCCCGTATGGCTCGCAGAATTAAGTTGGCATTTTGACCAATTAACAGCAGCCAAGAGGAAATAAATTACCTTGGCAATAAATTTACCATTTAGTTTTGATATTGGAAGATTAACTTATTAAGTTAAGCACAGATGAACGAGAAGAAACCCAGAATACTGGGAAGAGAAACTATTTTTCTCCAATAGTCAAAATATGTTTTTCTTCGCGTTATATATATATATATATTTCTCAATGTCTTTGTTAGAGTAATAATAATAAAAATTATGTTACAAATAAAAATATTTAAAATTAAATAAGCCATACCTCAATGTTGCTGTTAGCAAAGGAAGACATTTTGTATACCGGTAACACATGACAGGATGTATAAATGATAACCACTTTTCAGTTACACAATGTCTATCAATTTAAAATAGTTTTTTATTTTAATAAAACTTTATACATTAGTAAACCAAACTCGAGAATAAAAATTTGTTTAAGCAAAGAAAAAATAAAAGAACTTCTTTAAATAAAGTTAGCTTTCTCTGCTATACTCCTACTTTAATTGATAATACTTTTTGGATCGATGACGATGTGCGCTTTATAAAATTCGGTTGTGTGAGTTGGCAACAATTATTAGATATCAATATATTACAAGAAGCTTCCTCGTGTATTCATGTGTTACCTTTGGCAATAGATGTGTTTTAAACGAAACATTAGTATATGTTAAAGCTGAACTGTATATGCAAGTGTAATCTCTATTTTTAGTACAATTGTCGCCTTACCGAAGCACGGCGAAAGTGATACATATTGAAAGGGGGGCCGAAACACGCAAAAAATCTCTAATGAACCAGGGGTCAAAGGTCAAACGTTTGCGAGATACAGAGGCATCTAAGCGGCATAGGTAGTGCATCATCAGCTCTTACAAACATATAATGGAATATAAAAATGCCACAGTTCTAGAACCATAAATGTAACATTAAGAACTAAAATACAAAAATGGTTCTAGAACTGTGCATTTTTAATATGTTTGATTATATGTTTATAAGAGCTGACGATGGCATTGAAGCCGAAAACATTACTCTGATTAAATGATCATGTTTAAAGTATTGGTCTGCTTGTGTGCACTTAGTATTTGCTTAATAGTTAAATAAATTATAAATAGAACCTATGCTAAAGAATGAATAGCAGCATTCAAAATAAAATTTTGCTGTCAAATTTGAATAGTTTGGATTTAATAGTTCCTATATTCAGGCAATTGGTTGCCAAAATTACTAGAAACAAAATGAGTAAATGAATACTAATAAAAACATAGTGGAGATTTTCACTATATTTTATATTGCAATTAAACTTTATGTATGAAAATTATTAGTGTGTATAATCATGTAACTTTTTAACCTGTTTGAATAAAACTGGACTGCATTCTTTAATTAAAAATCCTATTGTTTCAGATGCACTTTGAACTTAACTTTTAAAATTTGCAAAGTAAAAAAAAATTTATTTATTTATTGAGCACATTCTAATATTACTTTCATTTTTCTTAATGTTTTGCAATCTCTCCATATAAGAAATATTAAAACATTACCTACGTATAAACACGGTATTTTTCCTAACATCCTAGAAAAGAGACACGTCAATACAGCTGTGCATCCATTCCTCTACATGTAAATATAGAATGCAAAAAAAATTCACTAATTTAAAAATACAACCTCAATCCCCAATATTATCATTAAACAATATCACTTTTATAAAATAGAGCAGAGTTTCTATTAAATAAATGAAAAATAATTATTATTAATAATGGAATTGTCTTATTTAATGCATACGGATATAACAGCTTACCTCTACTCTACATTTTGCTATCTTATTATCTTTAAAAGCAATTTCTGCCGGTATTACTTGGGATAAGGCTAATAAAAGTAGCAAATTGAACATCACTTTGAGAAACATGTCATCACTTCTTCTCAACGAACTTCTTTCTGCTATACATATCACGTGACCGGAACGGTATTCGTCATGCTTTCGTCTATGACGTACTTCCGTTGTACTTCAGTTTTTTTTAACGGACTTGAATTTTTTTCGAAAGAATTATAAAATTTATGCAAATGTAATAATATTAATAAATACTGTATGGAAAAATTAGAAAGAACAAATTCTTGAAATTTTGAAATGGCCATATTAAAAATGTAATTATGGTACAATAACACACTTTCGCCTTACCGAAGCAGGGCGAAAGTGGTACACATCGAAAGGGGGGCCGAAACACGCAAAAATTCTTGAAATTTTGAAATGACCATATTAAAAATGTAATTATGGTACAATTGTCGCCTTACCGAAGCAGGGCGAAAGTGGTACACATCGAAAGGGGGGCCGAAACACGCAAAAAATCCCTAATGGCCCTGGGGTCAAAGGTCAAACGTTTGCGAGATACAGAGGCATCTAAGCGGCATAGGTAGTGGAGCACGGGAACGGGACGCGTCGCATCGCAGTTTCGCAGCGACGCCAGGCACAACGCCAAACCACACGCGCCATTTGCAATAAATGAACTTTGCGGGTCTCTATCTCGTAAACGTTTCATCTTTGATCCTTGGTTCACTAGGGAATTTTTGCGTGTTTCAGCTCCCCTTTCGTTGTGTTCCACTTTCGCCGTGCTTCGGTAAGGCGACAATTGTACCATATTTTTTTATATTATTTTGCTTCAGTATAATGTAGATATTTCTATAAAACATAGCACCGCGTTGTGATGCGTGCTTATCTCTGTAATATACATCTCTATACTAGCACACTTTTCCGTAAAGTGTTCTAGAACTCAGTTTTTTTCTTTAAAGTACACGCATTCTTACTTCAGTAATGACGTCTTTGTTTTACCGACATATTGTATTAGTGCAATGCTGGATAGCTACATCTTCGGGCGCTTGATTTAATTTAAAATATTACAAAACTAGGAACAGACTTGCAAAATTTATAATCATTACTGACAAAAATTATAATGATAATTATAATTTTAACTGATAAATTGTAGATTTGTAAAACTTTTGTTAAAGTCGCTTAACTCCGGATTTTTTTTAAATAACCAAATTTATTTAAATAAAGAAAATATGAAAAAATTACAGGCAAAATTATCTGAAAAATTGTTTATAAAAATTAAAACTTTGTAAAGTTCTGTTGTAATAATATTCTTTAATTCAGCAGATCTGTTTGAAAGTTTAAATTAAAATAAATTATTTCTCACGTTGGGAACGAATAAAATCGATATAAAAAGGCATTAAAATACATTTTATAATTTTTTATAAGACATTTATTACGCAACATATTAAAAATATAGAATTGACTGATGATAAGTTTCATCATCAATGTGAAATTGATATAGATCAACATACCTTTGTCTTGAACAGCTTTTTGGGAAATTTACCTTTGGAAGCGATAAAATCGCGAAATTTAATATTATATTTTGCACTTTCTTCCATAGTGGCACCTGTAACATCTGTCGAATTTTTTCTTGGCTGGATATATTTATCTCGATAGCTTTTATCGCTGTATACTTAATTTGTCTACCGACGTGATTTAATACGTGTAGTTCCGAGCACGTGACCATTGTAAGTGAAGAGAGTCGTTTTGCAATCCAGATGGGCGACACGAATGAAAAACGATTGTAGCTGTACAGTACTTTTAAGCAGTTTAAAGTTCGAAACTTATTCAGGTACATTGATAATAATCCATACCTCACGTTATTGAAAAACTTCAGTTGTAATATTATATAATTAATTGAGCCGATCAAACTTTAGTACAATATTTTACTGTTAAAATTTCTCCAAACTCAACCTTGTTTTCTTCTACAAAAAAATTAATCTCAACATTTTATTTAACTCATTTGCATCAGAAGATGGTTATTATTTTTTTAAATACTAAAACATTTTTATGCTCAAATAATAAGAAATTTTAAACGATTAAAGAATAACTTCCTGTTTTCTCCAGCATATGAAATGAATATCTCGCTTTATAATTGAATACAAAATTATTTTAGGAAATAAATCCTTGAATTTAAATTATTTGGCATAGAAAATGAATATGAACTTCATAAATAAATAAATTATCAATTAATATGCAGAGTTATTTTAGGAAATAAATCCTCGAATTTTAATTATTTGGCATAGAAAATGAATATGAACTTCATAAATAAATAAATTATCAATTAATAATAACATTTGTTCTTCCTCTCGGGATTATGTTAAGTATTCATTAGATATCTGGGTAACTTTTTAAATGATGTATCGCCCGCTGCGCCATCTACCGTTAAAATAATTTCGCCAAAAAAATATCGTATTCTTTTATGTTTTGTGTTCATTTTGTTTCAGAATAATATTTTAAACATAATTCCGATTTGGATATTAAAATAACAATACGAATCGAGCGTAAAATAAACTTTTACTCGATGACTGTTTACCTGAAAACACTTTAAAAAAGTATTTAAATTTTTCGAAGATGGATCTGTTAAATACGTTTTATAATAATTCTTAACGCGAAAAATTATGTTTTCGATATTTTAAATATGTTTTTTCGGAGCTTTTATAGCTAAATTTGCTAATTTTCTTTGGCTCTTTTTCGATTGATTTTAGAGTAAAATTGTCCAAGATGGCGTCGAAGGGTTCGTCCCTGATCGACACCCGAGCAGAATTAGCGGAATTAGTGAAAAGGAGGGCAGAAATTGCGGTAGGTCAGAATTTATTTCAACTTTTATGACAAAATCTATCTTTATTCGTCTTCACGTGCCACAAAAATCTCTTTTTGATTGATGAAAATGCTTCCTTATTTTTCACTTAGCCTAATTCAAAATGGCGGACATCTCCGACTCCGACTTGAGAGCGTGACGTCATGAGATCGCTATTGGGCGTTGTCGTTTAATTTTCTTACAGAATGGCATTCTTATTGGTTGAATCATTTACGTTTGTTCGAATTGTTCAATGATATAGTCTGTTACATTATGATGAAGTATTAATTGAACGGTGTGTAAATGACGTAATAGGCACGTGATATAAAGTTTGGCGGGAGTTCACACTAGTTAAAAGGTTCGCTAACTGGCTGGAATTTTAAAATGAATCCAAGCCGTGATCACATTGATGTGTAATATTTCGAGACTGTTTTTGATACCGTTTGTGAAATACCAGATTAATCCTTTAACATCATTGTTTTGTTTAACGATAACATTCATCGTTGCTTAATAACTGTTTACATGTGAAATAGTTATTTATTTTGTATGCTGAATGGAAAAGTAGCGTTTGTGAAATACCAGATTAATCCTTTGACATCTTTGTTTTGTTTAACGATAACATTCATCTATGCTTAATAACTGTTTACATGTGAAATAGTTATTTATTTTGTATGCTGAATGGAAAAGTTTAATTGAATATAACTCGAAAAATTATTTATTGCTTATATTAATTTTTTAAATTTTACTCTATCATATTTCATTGAATGTATTTGTGTATGTATTTGTTAAAACTGGTATGCATAATTTCTAGCTGTTGTTTTTTTTAGTGCGCTATGTATTTTAATATTTAATGAATGGTAATGTATTGTTTAAGATACGGTAACTGTGAAATCTACAAATTCTTAATTAACGATAAGATGATGATAATGCTTTTATGTTGAAAATATTATTTGTAATTTTTAAATTACAATAAAATTAAGTTTGTAATGTATATCAAAAGTTGCTTAAAAAATCTAAAATTATATAAAAAGAAAGCAATTTTGACAAAAGTCCAACAAGACTGCACAAAACACTTTGATTCTGTTAAGCATATTTTTATATTATCATTATATCTATATTTGTTTTTTAGTTTGAAACAACAATTGCTTAACTAACTTTTTTGTGAAAAATGATTTTACCCTTAAGTATATTTGTGTGTTCCTCCGAAAAATAATATCCATAATTTACAAAATATTCAAATTGGACACGCCTCTCTGTTTTGAAATATTTGTCATCATATCATTATAAGATGACAGTAATTCAGTGAATGATTAAAAATATTAGTTTTAATACTAAAAAATCAGCATAAACTAGCAGCTAAGTATTATATTAAACTTTATTAGCTATACATTCGCTAACATTTTTGGCTTGTAAGCCATCTTCTGGCATGTTCCAAAATCAAATTGTTTTGAAGAAATACGTTAGGAATACAGTGTATCCATGACAACAGCATACGTATTTGAGTTAGATTAAAAATTGTTTCATATAAAAATTTTGAGAAATGTAAGGATAATAAAAATATAAAAAACATAAAAATGTATACAGATAACTAAATGATTACATATAAAATTAAATAAACTTAGGGTAATAAATAGCGTAAATAATAATATCCTATATACAGTTTTCAAAAGTACAGTAACAAGTTATATCTCCTGCGATCGTGGTGGTTACAAGTCTATTGCTGCAGTGTGATTTTTGTTCTTCTTTTTCAATCAGTTGTTTTTCTTTGTTGAAGCTGTTTTCTGTGCTAATATACAGAAAACAGCTGTAATTTTCAAATCAAAAATAATGTACTAAAATAGTTTAATGTATGTAGGTATAATATACAGGTAGTCCTTGAATTATGATGACTCAACTTAAAATGACCAAAAATTATCATTAAAAATTCTCTAGTTCAACTTTGCCGCCTGCATATACATACATATTATCACATTGCTTTTGTATATACATTGCATCATTGCCATTAGGCTATAGCATATTGTTGAAAGGCAAACAAAGCCTTTCAACAATAACGGCTGAAGAGGTCCTAGAACGGATCGAAAACATTACCGTTTAATTCTTGTTTACTCTGCTAAATAGTGCTACGTTCTTTTGTTTTTGCAATAATAATTAGTCACTTCTAACTTATCACAGCCTTTGGTACGTTAGTGGCTAATCAGCGGTCAAATTATTCATTTCTGTTGTCGCAATTTTTGTATCTCATAATCTTATCATGTCCAGTAATTGAAATAATATTACTGATGAAAAAATTTTTAAATTCTTAAATTTTTCTTTTTTAATTTTGTATTTATATATTTAATTGTATATATGCTAATAAATAATTTATAAATGTTTATGTAAATTTATACATTTTTAATCATTTTAAGTTAAATAAAAACTTAATTTATGAAAATACTAAAACAGAACTCAAACAAATCAAGAATTAAAAAATTCTTGACTTACTCAGAATTGACTTATAATGGAGATATTGAAATGGAACCCCCATCATAAGTCGAAGACTACCTGTATTAAACAAGAGATCATCTAAATTGTAAGCCTATGAGATTATAGTGAAGGAAGATAGCAATTTTCCCATTTTCTTGATTATTGATCATATCTAATATATATTTGATTGTAATCACAAGGATAAAAAGTGCATAATAAATAAAATCCTATTTTAAAATAGTAGTAGTAATCAAGATCCTCTATGAGAAGTCCAAGAAAACAATTTAAAGAGTATATTTAAAATGACAAGCTCTAGGTTCAAAGTGGAAAATGCTTTATAATCCAATTTACAAAATCCTATTTTAAAATAGTAGTAGTAATCAAGATCCTCTATCAGAAGTCCAAGAAAACAATTTAAATAGTATATTTAAAATGACAAGCTCTAGGTTCAAAGTGGAAAATGCTTTATAATCCAATTTAAACTTTTTAATGGAATTTAAAGAGATCTATCAATATAGAGACAACATTAATGTAACAATAAAAGCATTGTACTAACATAGGCACATATAGAATATTGATATATTTGGGACAAAGACATCCATATTCATAATTATCAACAATATTGAAATCATAAGACAATTAAAACATATCAATACAAGTTCAAGCAAAAGACTGATATATATTTATTATTTGCTATTTAATTAAAGTTTCAATAAAATATTTATTTTGGCACATGGCATTAATAAAAAAATCAAAGATCATGTAATTTATTGATTTCAAATTTTTATCAAATTTTAAGTGCTAAAGTCGGTGTAGGCTTATACATGGGTTGTACATTTTTACCGATTTTTAAATTCTGAAGTCAGGGGTCGGCTTATATTCGAGTATATATGGTAGATGGTTAGGAGCTGGAGTCAGCATAAATTTTAATGGCTCCCGCTCCACTGAATATGATCAGCTTAACTCTGGCTCCAACTCCAGCTTTTCCAAAACTTCCAGGATCCAACTTCAGCTCCAGCTCCCCAGTCCTGCTTATTATAAAACATTATACATAAAAATTTTTTGAAATTAAAATCTGGTTTTAATTTTAAATAAATAATACATTTCATTATATAACAAAATACAAGTATTTGCATAAATAATATGTGCATTTTTACAAAATTATCATCTCTTTTACTCTACTTAATTAATATCAATATTTTGAGTATCTTCTGGATTAAAACGACAAAATGGACAGTATCCCTTCTGCAAAACTTGCAACTCGTAGTCATCGGTATGAAAGAGCTTTTTGCAAGACTCACACTGGGTAATCTGTACGTCAGGCATTAAATTGCGGAAATATTGATATCGATGTGGTGGTGGCCACTTGCATACTATTACGTCGGTGCGATTCATGCTTTGAAGGACACTTTGACTAACAATTACGGGAACAAAGTCTAATCCACCTTCTTCGAAGCTCATTAAACGTGCAGTGAATGGGTCTGCTTCTGTATCATTTTCCACATTATCATCAAAGCGAAGGGCTTGATAGTTTCCTGTATCAACTCCAGTAAAGTTTTGTTGCTGTGATTCAAAAGAAGACTGTGGTTCTAATTCTAGTAATCTAATTGCCTCCTCATCAGAAATTCCTTCTTCCAAAACAAATTCTACCAAAGGTAAGATATCAAATGATACAAATGAATGCACAAAAGGTTGTTTGCAATTAATACAACAATTTCCTTGATTGTTTAATAAAGGATTGGTTGTTGAACAACGATAACACAATGGCAAGAGATCTTCAGCATCACTGAAAGGCTTTGATCTTATTTTTACTGCACCAAGATCAATAATCTCTTGAAATCTTGCAGGTATGTGCAAAGATTGCAATTTGTCATATGCATGTCGAGCTAATTTATATGCACCCAGAGTTCGACTCTGCTTAGCTAATGCATATAAAATTGCAACTCTTGACACACCGGGTAAATTATCACCAACCATCTGATGTAACAAATATCGTGCCATATTAAAAAGTGCTTCAGAGAAAAAAGATGTAAATGGTTCTTCAATAAATCTATGAATATTATGATAAGCATAATAGATTTCTGCTCTCTTTTGATATTCTTCAAATTTACTTAGCATAAACTTAGCTTGTGATTCATCCTCCCCTGCAATATCCAAACATTGTATTGAAAGTAACCAATAATAATATCCAGCATCATTAAATCTGCTTTCATTTACAGCATTATGAGTTAATTCTTCAAGTACTCTTAATGCTTCATCTTGTCTTCCTGCTTTATGGAATGCCTTCTGAGCTTCTACAAACTGATCATTTTCAGCTAACCAATTAGCATATGGTACATAAACTTCTTCTTTAAATTCATTGTGCTGTTCAGCTAACACAAAAGCTTCTTCCCATTGATGTGCTTCTACATAAAGTTTAATTAAGGCATGAATATCATGCATCTTCCGATAAATCTCAGCAGCATACTGAAATTGTTTATGTTTCCTTAATGATTCTGCTATAGTAGCTAGTGCTGTTTGATCAGCTTTGTCAAGGCGTCTTCCAATATCCATCAACATATCCACCCATCCATGTTCCCCAATAATCTCTATAGCTTTCATAGTTTCTCCTGCAGATAAGTACATCTCAGCAGCAGCTTTTGGTTCGTTAATATTGCGAGCCCAGTCTGCTTTCTTTTTGATTAAAACCTTTTTATCTTGGACATCATCTGATGAAAGGTATTCCTGAGCCAGATCAAATTTTCTTAAATCTGTATACATTGTCATAGCTTTACTTTCATTACCAGACTTTTTATATAATTTAGCTGCATCTGCAAATTTTCCTTGAGCTGCATAAATATCTCCCAAAAACACATCATCTGATTCGTTCTTTTTCTTCCTCTCTTCAATACTATTGATCAACTGAAGATATAATAAATCTCTGACACGAATAAATGCTTGTTTTGAAATTAAAATATTTAAATTCTCTAATGACGAATGTGCAAGTGCCTTCCAGTCATTTTCAGTTACTCCTAAACATGCTACTTTATATGCTTCATTAAACATTTTCTTCTCTAAATATTGATACATTGGTGTTGATTGTGGAACTTCAATACTAGACATAGTATTAAAATGCAAACAAAAAATTTTGGAGCCACAAAAACCAACAACAAATCCTTGTAATTTCTGTTGATGAGTAGGAAAATTTCCAGCTTTTATATTTAAATAGCCAGCACCAGAAAAACACATCATATCTTCATTTTGACTGTTCCAAGCAACACTATTAGCATTTGGTTCCTGAAAAAGTAATTCTTTAGTATTAATGTCAAATACTAAACATGTTCCCAAGTCATCTACAATTGCTAATTTGCGTCGAGCTGCACTAAGATCAAGGCACCTTATTGCAGATGGTATTTTCAGTACTGGTAATGGAAAAGGATTGTCAACAAATATTTTTACAACCTGACCATTTTTTAAACCTACCAATAATCCTTCTTGTCCAGCAGGTCCTCCAGTAACTTTTATATATCGTATCGAAGCTTCCATCACCCATTCTCTCTCTTTAACTCCTTGAAATGAAATACACTGTAATCTTTTTTCTCGGCATAAAACAATATGATTAGCACAGACTACCAATAGAGTACATTCAACTTTCTGATTAATTTTTTCTTTTACGCGATAATGCATATCACTAGCATCACCTTTTGTTAATTCATAAATAATAATTCTTTCAGGCAACTGGACTGCTAATCTATGTTTAAAAATGGCAAGTTTCTTGATGAAGTCTCGACATTTAATTCTCACTTTTTCTTCAGTTATAAGATGTTGGATAATCACATCAGTCATGTTTTCTCTATAGGCATAACGTTCTTTATACAAGCTATGGACTGTAGAAAATCCAACTTCATAATAAGATATAGTTCCATCTTGGCTACCAACTGCAACATGTTGAGAATCTGGTCTAGCATGACAACACCAAACCCACGAATTCTGCTCACCTACAGTTCCAACTAAAATTCCTTCTCTAGTATACAATACAGCTTGTTTATTGGAACCTCCAATAAGTATGTAATCACCATTTGAAAAATAACTAACACACATTGGATCAAATCCTAAAGAACGTTCTTTTCCAATTAGCTTTCCAGAGGAATTATAAAATGAAAGCATCTGTCCCCAGTCAACAACTGCAAGGATGTCGGTACTTTCTTCTTTGGATGGATTCCAACACACTCCCCAAACAGGAGAGAGCTTACCACCAATTCTTTCAATTTTTGTCTTCTCATCTCCATTTCTACTTCGAATACTTATATAACCATTTACTAAGCCCAGAGCTAAATGATGTCCATCATTGGTCCAACTACAACAGGTAATACGACTGCTGACTCGATGTTTAGTAACAGATTTCTGCTCAGGAGACCACAGTCCAAAGTCTGAACAGGCACAACTAGTTAACTGATGGGAAACTGGATTATAGGCCAGGCATTGGATAGCATCATGATGAGAATATTTCAAAATTCCTTCCAAACTTGAAGTCCAAATAATGACTTGTTTATCTGCAGATCCAGATGCAAATCTCTTACCATCTTTGGAGTAGCAGACAGCATAAACTATATCCTTATGGCCCTTTAAAGGCTGAAGTACACCTCCATCATTGGTATCATAGACCAAAACACGATGGCCAGCAGCTACAATTAACTGAGAACCATCTGGTTTGAATGCAAGATCGTATATACAGTTAGGTTAGTTAAGCCGAAATATCCTCATGGAATATTTTTATCTGGTGGCGGCCACTTATAGAGCCACCATCATCACAGGCTGACCAATACCCATGATGGGGTCAACCGGAAGATTGAAGGATGGGTTTCAATGGTTCGGTCCCAGATCCCTCCTAAAAAATTGGAGGAGTCGGACCCTCGGTTCCTCCAGAATGGTAAGCCACAGCTTTACCATGCAGCCATCTGGCTGACTTGTCTTTCCGTCAGTCCGTGGGTCCCACAGTTAGTTCTATGAGGTGTTCGTTATCCGAACATGTGTTTTTATTCGGTCAGTCCACAGGTTCCACAGTTTGTTCTGTGAAGTGTTCGTTATCCGCCAGTCAGTCCATGGGTCCCACAGTTTTTTCTGTGAAGTGTTCGTTAACCGA
>AYEL01052714.1:0-25458 GCA_000484575.1 Olivierus martensii
GTTTTATTTAGAAGATTGTATCCTGTTCGTATCTCGGGTTTTGTCCATTGGTTAGATTTTGTTAGAATTGCTTTTCCTGTAGTGTTAGGGTTTGTAAATTAGTTTGTGTTTAGTTACAAAATTGTTTCGTATCTCGGAGTTTTTCGATTGGTTAGTTTTTAGAAGTTCGCATCCTGTTCATATTTTAGTGTTTTTCATTAGTTAGATTATTTTGAAATTGGTATCGGGTTCGCATCGTGTAGTTTGTCCATTGATTAATTTTTAATTAGAAATTTGTGCAGTGCAATTTATCCAATGGTTAGTTTTAGAAATTCGTATTGTATAGGGTTAACAAATTATACTGGTTCCGGAATCAGATTGATTAAATTGGTTTAAAGTTTCATCGTTTCCATTCTTTTCCATTTGTTCACTCCTGGTATAGATTGTACTGTACGCCTCTTTTAGGCTTTACAATTCGCCCAGCCTGTATCTTTGGCTTGGAAGAATACCCGGATTGGAGTTGGTCCATTAGTTAATTTTTAAGTAAAAATTAGTATCGTATTCGTATCTTGAATTTGGCGTTTCGTTAGTTTCTTTTAGAAGATCGTGTCTTGTTCGTATCTTAATGTTTGTCCATTAGATAATGTTTTGTTAAAAGATCTTATCGCATAGTTTTGGGGTTTTCTTTTACATAGAAATAGGTATCATGTTCATATTTTGGAGTTTGTCGATTGATTAGTTTTTTATTATAGAAGTTCGTATCGTATTCATATCTTGGGTTTTTCTCTTGGATAGTTTTTTGTTAGCAGCACTTATCCGGTACTATTGGGGTATGTTTATTAGTTTTTGATTAGAAATTAGTATCTTGATTTTATCTTGAGGTTTGTCAATTGTTTAGATTTAGTTAGTATCCGTATAGTTTGTTTATTGATTAATTTTTAGTTATAAATTTGGCCAATGGTAAGTTTTAGAAATTCGTATTGTGTACGGTTAACGGGTTAGACTGGTTTTGGAACTTGCTAGATTAGATTGGTTTAAAGTTTTTGTTTTCATACTTTTCATTTGTTTTCTCCAGGTAGAGGTTGTATCGCTTTCTCCTTTAGGCTTTACAATCCGCCCAACCATTGTATTTTCGCTTTGGAGGAGAACGGAATTATGGCGAGCTGGGTACCTGGATGGGATTTTCCTCAGTTGTTAGTTAGACGTTTTTAGTGTTCATTTAAGTTTTAGATTAGTTTCGAAACATGGTAGGTTAGATTTCGTATTAGTACAGTAGTTATTTGTGTAGATTTGTTAGATTATATAGGATAACGGATTGCAATTTTGATTTTTTTTTTTGTCATTCATCGATGGTCCAATTTGTTTTTGTGGATTTATGTCTCTGTCTTCTTCCTTCTAGAAGACGGCCTGAACTGTGACTGGAACGAATTTGGAACTGTCGTGAGAAGTAAGTTGAAAACTAATGTTTCCAGTATTTATTTTTGTATTAAAAATAATTTCTTCTCTTATTAAGATACTTAATTTTCAAAAAATTTCTCTGTAAACATTGAAGTAATCCGCCGTCGTTTATTCCAATAAACAAAGCAACTAGAGTATGCTTAACATTATTATTACCACAGTATATTCGTCCTAGAATGTAGCTGCAAACTCGCTAATTATATTAATTGACAGAATCTGTGGCAAACATGAATAGATTTTTATCGAGTT
This sequence comes from Olivierus martensii, assembly GCA_000484575.1. NCBI lineage: Eukaryota > Metazoa > Arthropoda > Arachnida > Scorpiones > Buthidae > Olivierus > Olivierus martensii. The sequence continues at coordinate 1,687 of AYEL01052714.1, forward strand.
GTGAACTATCACTTCTCGGTAACGTGGTGTCAACTCAAATGCTTTCTAAAACAATTTACTAATTTACTAATTAAATTTTCTGTTCGTACAAATTTCATAAAGATGAGAAATAACAAAAGTGTTTATAAATAAATGAATAACCTGTAGTATGCACTTTGCTTTCTTTTGATCGCCATTCAATTTTCCTGTTAACAGTTTAAAGTTGGATTAGATGGAAAAAAGTTATTTGATTACAGAAGTGTAGATTAAATTTGAAATGCTATCAATAATGGACGGCTGGTTATACTTCAATCTTCTCATCCTCCACTTTTTCATTTTGCTTTCTCTATCATTAAGTTTTCTAAAGATTTTTTCTTTCTTTTCAGAGAACATCTCGACCATAACGACTTTTTTCAAGATCTGGGGACGACCATTTACCTATGACCGGGTGACGACATTTCCTATGACCGATTGTGACTACCGGATTTGACAGAAGGTGACGACGAAGGACGAGCGTTGCTCCCTTCGTCTTTTCCCGATTTTGACTTTGTACATACGCGTAGTTTACCGATTTTGACTTTTTTAGTTTTAAGTTGTAAATAGTATTAGTTTGTAAGCTGTTTTAGTTTTTAAGTATTTTTCATGGCCTGTGACTTAACCTTTAACATCTGAGACAGTGAATTTCCGGATTGTCATTTGTAGTGCGTTGATTTTATTCCATTTTACCTTTGTAGATTAGTTATTTCTCTCCAGGTAGCTGGTTGTAGGCTATTATTCTTTCAGGCTTTGCCATCCGCCCAGCCGCTGTCTTTTGGTTCCTTTGATACTTTTTGATTAGTATCGAACTAACGGTGAGCTGGGTATCTTTATTGGAGTTGGTCTTTTGGTTAGTTTTGAAATTAGTATCCTATTCGTATATTCGATTTGTTTTTCGATAGTTTTAAATCTTGTTCATTCTTAGATTTTGTCCATTGGCTGGATTTTGTTAGAATTGTTTATGCGTCGTGTTGGAGTTCGTAAGTTAGTTAGTTTTTACTTAGAAATTGGTACCGTGTTCATACCTTGGAATTTATTCATCGATTAGTTTTTGTTGGATACTCGTATAGTGTTCGTATCTTGGGTTTTATCCCTTGTAACTGGATTCAATGATAAGTAGATCGGATGTGGCTCTTTTGGTTTTTTTGCTTTTCCCATTTTGTCATTTGTTTGTGTTAGTAAAAGTTCTAGTTTAATTTCATTTTCTTTTCTACATTAGGGTTGTTCTCTCCAGGTAGCAAGTTGTAGGGTTACTCCTCCTTCAGGCTCTGAAATCTGCTTAGCGCTGTACCTTTGATACTTTTGGTTAGTATCGAACTAACAGCGAACTGGATACCTGGATTGGAGTTACTCCTTTAGTTAGTTTTTAATTAGAAATTGGTATCGTACTTGTACATTGGATTTATCGTTTTGTTAGTTTTATTTAGAAGATTGTATCCTGTTCGTATCTCGGGTTTTGTCCATTGGCTAGATTTTGTCAGAATTGCTTTTCCAGTAATGTTAGGGTTTGTAAATTTGTGTTTAGTTACAAAATTGTTTCGTATCTCGGAGTTTTTCGATTGGTTAGTTTTTAGAAGTTCGCATCCTGTTCATATTTTAGTGTTTTTCATTAGTTAGATTATTTTGAAATTGGTATCGGGTTCGCATCGTGTAGTTTGTCCATTGATTAATTTTTAATTAGAAATTTGTGCAGTGCAATTTATCCAATGGTTAGTTTTAGAAATTCGTATTGTATAGGGTTAACAAATTATACTGGTTCCGGAATCAGATTGATTAAATTGGTTTAAAGTTTCATCGTTTTCATTCTTTTCCATTTGTTCACTCCTGGTATAGATTGTACTGTACGCCTCTTTTAGGCTTTACAATTCGCCCAGCCTGTATCTTTGGCTTGGAAGAATACCCGGATTGGAGTTGGTCCATTAGTTAATTTTTAAGTAAAAATTAGTATCGTATTCGTATCTTGAATTTGGCGTTTCGTTAGTTTCTTTTAGAAGATCGTGTCTTGTTCGTATCTTAATGTTTGTCCATTAGATAATGTTTTGTTAAAAGGTCTTATCGCATACTTTTGGGGTTTTTTACATAGAAATAGATATCATGTTCATATTTTGGAGTTTATCGATTGATTAGTTTTTTATTATAGAAGCTCGTATCGTATTCATATCTTGGGTTTTACTCTTGGATAGTTTTTTGTTAGAAGCACTTATTCTGTACTGTTGGGGGTATGTTTATTAGTTTTTGATTAGAAATTAGTATCTTGATTTTATCTTGAGGTTTGTCAATTGTTTAGATTTAGTTAGTATCCGTATAGTTTGTTCATTAATTAATTTTTAGTTAGAAGTGTGGCCAATGATAAGTTTTAGAAATTCGTATTGTGTACGGTTAACGCGTTAGACTGGTTTTAGAACTTGCTAGATTAGATTGGTTTAAAGTTTCATTGATTTCATACTTTTTCATTTATTTTCTCCAGGTAGAGGTTGTATGGCTTCCTCCTTTAGGCTTTACAATCCGCCCAGCCATTGTATTTTCGCTTTGGAGGAGAACGAAATTATGGCGAGCTGGGTACCTGGATGGGGTTTTCCTCAGTTGTTAGTTGTCAGTTAGAGGTTTGTAGAGTCCATTTAAGTTTTAGATTAGTTTCGAAACATGGTAGGTTAGATTTTGTATTAGTACAGTAGTTATTTGTGTAGATATGTTAGGTTGTATAGAATAACGGATTGTATTTTGATTTTTTTTTTGTCATTCGTCGATGGTCCAATTTTTTTTTTGGATTTATGTCTCTGTCTTCTTCCTTCTAGAAGACGGCCTGAACTGTGACTGGAACGAATTTGGAACTGTCGTGAGAAGTAAGTTGAAAACTAATGTTTCCAGTATTTATTTCTTTGTATTAAAAATAATTTCTTTTCTTATTAAGATACTTAATTTTCAAAAAATTTCTCTGTAAACATTGAAGTAATCCGCCGTCGTTTATTCCAATAAACAAAGCAACTAGAGTATGCTTAACATTATTATTACCACAGTATATTCGTCCTAGAATATAGCTGCAAACTCGCTAATTATATTAATTGACAGAATCTGTGGCAAACATGAATAGATTTTTATCGAGTTGTGAATTATCACTTCTCGGTAACGTGGTGTCAACTCAAATGCTTTCTAAAACAATTTACTAATTTACTAATTAAATTTTCTGTTCGTACAAATTTCATAAAGATGAGAAATAACAAAAGTGTTTATAAATAAATGAATAACCTGTAGTATGCACTTTGCTTTCTTTTGATCGCCATTCAATTTTCCTGTTAACAGTTTAAAGTTGGATTAGATGGAAAAAAGTTATTTGATTACAGAAGTGTAGATTAAATTTGAAATGCTATCAATAATGGACGGCTTGTTATACTTCAATCTTCTCATCCTCCACTTTTTCATTTTGCTTCCTCTATCATTAAGTTTTCTAAAGATTTTTTCTTTCTTTTCAGAGAACACCATCTCGACCATAACGACTTTTTTCAAGATCTGGAGGACGACCATTTACCTATGACCGGGTGACGACATTTTCCTATGACCGATTGTGACTACCGGATTTGACAGAAGGTGACGACGAAGGACGAGCGTTGCTCCCTTCGTCTTTTCCCAATTTTGACTTTTGTACATACGCGTTGTTTACCGATTTTGACTTTTTTAGTTTTAAGTTGTAAATAGTATTAGTTTGTAAGCTGTTTTAGTTTTTAAGTATTTTTCATAGCCTGTGACTTAACCTTTAACATCTGAGACAGTGACTCTACCGATCTGGACGACGACTAACACCGCAATCCCGTGGACGGACTTTTTCTTTTTTCCCGAGGACGACTCACGGATTCGACTTTGGACTTGACAGAAGGTGACAGCCAGTCCGGCGTGGCTTGGACTGGCATTTTTCCCGGAGGTGACAACCCCCAGTTTTTGTCCCTCGTGGTCAAACTGTCAGGCCACGAGGGAGGTTTCTGGGAAAACAAAAAACCCCGCAGAATGGGTGTCGCCTTGACGTTGGCTCTGCGGCTTACGGAAAGAGAATTATCGTCTGGCATAATTTTCTTTCTAACCAAGAACACCCAACAGTTTAACATTAAAATATTTTTCTGATTTTTATCTTGGATTCAGTTAACCCAACTAATCCAGTTAACCCAACTAATCCAGTTGACCCAACTAATCCAGTTGTACGGGCAAGTCTGCATTTGTTGAACACATCAAATTGCTCAATGATCGGAATTAAATAAGAAATGAATTATATTTGAAAAATGATGTCCTGAGGGTCATCATTTCCCATTTGAAGTAGATAAAAATAAAATGCACATTCATTAATTTCTGCGATAAATTTCATTCGAGAAACTGTGAGAGGCTTTGAAAGTTGTAAAATTCCGAATACACGAAATGTAATTTATTGGGACTAAGTGAATAAAATTAAAATTATTAAATTTAATAAATGAATATTTGCAAATTTTATTAAAGATATTTAAATTATGTTTAGTTTTTAATCATAATATTTAGTTTTGCAAAAAAAAATTACTAAAGCTTGCTATATTAAAAGTGACATTTAGCACTTGGGTACTTTTCGCTTTGTAAATGAATGAATGTGTAAATGATTTAGAGCATAACTTACTGAAATGGATGGAATACTGGAATAAAATAAACATCAACAGTTTAACATTAAAATATTTTTCTGATTTTTATCTTGGATTCAGTTAACCCAACTAATCCAGTTAACCCAACTAATCCAGTTGACCCAACTAATCCAGTTGTACGGGCAAGTCTGCATTTGTTGAACACATCAAATTGCTCAATGATCGGAATTAAATAAGAAATGAATTATATTTGAAAAATGATGTCCTGAGGGTCATCATTTCCCATTTGAAGTAGATAAAAATAAAATGCACATTCATTAATTTCTGCGATAAATTTCATTCGAGAAACTGTGAGAGGCTTTGAAAGTTGTAAAATTCCGAATACACGAAATGTAATTTATTGGGACTAAGTGAATAAAATTAAAATTATTAAATTTAATAAATGAATATTTGCAAATTTTATTAAAGATATTTAAATTATGTTTAGTTTTTAATCATAATATTTAGTTTTGCAAAAAAAAATTACTAAAGCTTGCTATATTAAAAGTGACATTTAGCACTTGGGTACTTTTCCCTTTGTAAATGAATGAATGTAAATGAGTTAGAGCATAACTTACTGAAATGGATGGAATACTGGAATAAAATAAACATTTAATATTTACGGGTTTAATAATTTTGTAAATAATTGTAATTTATACAAATTTTCGTTGCAAAAGTGTCAAAAATAATAATAAAAGTTTTTCGACAATATAAATGTGTTTTGATAGATGAGACAAATATAAATCACATAAGTAGACATTTAGACAAGAATGGATAAAAGACAAGTTTGAGAAATAACTAATGAGAATAGAAATTTTAATTACCCGGTAATAAATAGAGCGACGCGTCGTGACGTTTTGTGTACTCGATGGTGATTGGCTAGTTTTAAAGAGTTATAACTTGAAAACGGTGCCATTTAGACCATATGTTCATTAGACATTTTCGACTTGTTTCGAGGTCCCCCATCAGTTCACAAAATTTTACGACGTTTTTCTTCACCCTGTATAGAATTATCAAGAAAAATCCACCTGTAGCTAACAACCTTCCTTTTGTTGTCTCATTAAAATGCTAGCTATTGATTATAATACAGTATATTGAGTCATTTAATAACAGTTTAGATGATGAATAAGTTCAGTACGTTATATATTTTATGAAATACAAACAAATTTTAGAACTAGATTGAATTTTTGTTCTAAAATCTGAATTATGTCATCCAGAATTTTATGCTTTCATTATCTAATAATCAATTTTTTGTACAATTGTTATGAAGTGACTCCATTTTGAAATTTTTCACTTCTCAAAAATCTGAAATCATCATCAGTTTCGAAAAAAAACTGTTGCGAATTCATGGAATCAAAAAAAAATAAATTATTATTATTAACGTATTTATTTATAACTTTTATTAATTTTAATAATAATTAATAATAAAATAACGTTATAGTATTCATTATTTCTGACGGTATTTTGAGTCAGATTTTTTTAACCCTTTGCTCTTCACTGAAATGACTTTGCAAACTAACTTTCTATGACTTTAGGATAATATAAATATGCCTAGATCCTCAAAAATCCACCTCACATACACAAGTTAATAGTATCACTTATAATTCCATTATATAGCGGATTCTCATATATCAATCACGAGATGGCTCTGAGCTTTAATAAAATTTAGAGTATCGCATTCAGCCGCCATTTTATATCCTCCCGCCGATAGATAATCGCAGGTAACTTTATGGAAAGTAAACCATAATACTATATTTCTCTTCTAATTTTATAAATACAATAGTTGCTTAATCTGTCAAACGAAACTCGTATATAGAAAAGTTTTCCTTCTAATATTTTGTAGCCACTTCTTTTTAACTCTAATTTCTTTTACCTTGCAGAAAAGGAAAAAAATCTATGACCCTTTGCTGTTCGATAAGAACAATTTACAGCATTATAATAAGGCATGTTCTTAAAAAAATAACCACAAAGCTATGAACGCAATGATAATTCCCTATCTAACAGGATATAAAATGGCCGATTTGGCGGCATCTGGTGGAGGTATTCTTTCTAGAGACTTGCCGAATTTTATAAATTTTATTATTTTGCTTATGGGAATGCATTTTTTTTCTTCCAGTTAATTTTCATAACTTGGTTTAAAGATTTTAAATACTTGAATTCCAGTTTTTCGATGTGGCGGATATCTTTATTTTCTATTAATTTATCGAAAATAGAATATTTTTTTTCGTATTTTTAGATTTATAATTTCAATCATTGGATCGATTCTCAATTCTTTTTATCAAAATATTGCAAATTAAAGCAAAATTTTACAAATTTTCTGTAATAATAAAAGATATATATCACAAAAAAAAAGTTCTTAGTGTTTTTTATTGAAATATCATAATTATGGATAAAAAAAATATCCAAAACACAAAATTATAAATGTTCCAACTAAATCCTGTAATATTATGGGTTCACTAGGAGAATAGGTTTTTCTGTTTGAGATCTTCATGATTGGAACCTTCATAACGATTTTTCTTCTGTATATGGCATCATCCTTCAACTTCTCTGCTAGACCACTTTCGATAATTCTTTCTATACTGAAAACAATTTTCTTGTGATCAAATTTTAACTTTTTTTTTCTTTGTTGCAAACGATTCACCTAAATTTCGACTTCAAAATCTCAAAATGGCTAATAATCCAGTTATGAATTGCAAAAATGTAAACAAAAAAATCCAAAATATATCGATAATTACAAATTCTACAATATACGTTGTTAGTTGAAATAAAGATTTCTTTCACCTTGAGGATATGAGATTGATTCCAGATTCAACTTTCAAAAATTTTCGGGGAATCCGAATTCGGCCGTCCAATTTCTATTCTTCATTTACTGCTAGATCCCACTAATATAAATGCATTGAAAAGTTATGCTGGGCCTTGGAATAGCCCTTCGCTTAGTATCTGATAAAAATGGAAAGCGGCGTAAAACTAAATCGATCTCAAGTATCGAATTTCAGATGAAAGAACTTTATCTTATTCTCACACACTATTAAATCGATCGTCCATTGATGCATTTTTCTGTAGAGCTAACGCATAACGTGTAGAAAAAAAACTGGTCTTTACTGAACAGAAAGCTCTCATCATGTAGAAATGCTATTTGAAAACACAAGATGGTTCCTTGATACATAAAAGCTCTAGATCCAGATGAAATCCATTCTAACACTTCATTTTTAGAATTGAGCAACGATTCTTCTTTATTCTCCAACAGTTTTATGCTTATATAATTGTCCTCCATTAGAATACTGTAAAGATTTATAAAATTATTTCTTAAAAAACAACAATTGGCACAATACAGTATATGAAGGAACAGGATTAGAAATGAACACATCCAAGGGACAGTGAGGGTTACGGATATTGCAAGTAAAATCCAGAAAAGTAGATAAGATGATTTGGCCATTTATTGAGAAGAGATGAGGACTACACGGGCAAAAGACTTATGAGGACTATACGGGCAAAAGACTTATGAACATGAAAGTTGAAGGAAGGAGGAAAGAGGACGACCCAAGAGAAGGTGGCAAGATATCGTGGATGCGATCTGAGATCAAAAGGTCTCAGAAAGGAATGGACAAAGGACAGAACGCAATGGAGAAAGGCTCATCAAAAACAGTGACCCGATATAGAAATCGGAAGGAGCTTAATGATGATGAGTATATGAAGGAAAATTTTGTTTACATTAAAATTCCAATGGTAAGTTCTCTAGCATTGAGTTATCATCATCAAAACTCGAATTGTATCGACGCATTCATTTAGAATTGGTTTATATATGCAAGACGTTACCACACCGCTGAAAGCAGCCGTCATTATGATAGAAAAAATCAACCAAGCGGCAACCATTATTCTAGTTGTTGTATACAAAGGAATGGGATCACTACCTACGTGAGAACGGTCGAAAAGATGTCAAAAAATATAAATGATCATAGAATTATTTTCTGAAAGAAGAATATTAAACCTTGCGATACGAGATTGCCATAGAAGTACCATAATGTATTCCAAAGATTCCAATCAATTCTCTTTCTTATTGGAGAGAGATAAGTCAGAATGGGAACTGCTATTGATGACATTACTAATGAACCTACTAAAGCAGTGGTTCTGAACCTTTTTTTCCCCCCGGGCCGCATACTTTTGTTTAGTACATTAAGTGGGCCGCATACAGCCTTTTGTTTGCTACATTAAGCGGGTCGCAACATACTGTATCAGCATTCGACAACCGGTTGGTGTCATATGAAAAAAGTGATTTCTAAAAAAAATCGCCTATAAAATAGAGCTCTAGTTTTTAGTTTCTTAAAGATGATTTCTAGACGATTGTTGGTAGAATTTAAAATACCGGTAATAAAGTCTGATTCTATTGTTTGTGTTATATATTACTTGACACTTGCAAGTGGTGTGACGTAGCAGTTTCGGATTCCATTAGAAGAAAAAAGATTGATAATTAAAAACAGTTTTCACAAACAATTCATTTTATTAATGTTAATTTTTTTATAGCAAATATAATAAATGATATTTCCATATTTTTAGGACATATTTAAATGAGTTTTATCTGCATTTTTAATACTTACTATGGTGGTGGGAAAGATCCGGAACGAATTAATCAATTTTTAATTAAATCCTATGGGGAATCGCGCCTTGGATAACGAGGGTAATCCTGGAACGGTTTGCCGTCGTTAACAAAGGTACCACTGTAAATTAAAACTTTTAATTAATTAAATAATTATATATGTATAAAGTATTAGTATAAATATATTTTGTTACTATTAGTTTATTAAAAAACCAATTCAATTCAATCAAATATCAAAATTAATAAACAAATTACATAGAATTGTATCTATAAGTATATAATTTCTTTAGTAATAGAAACAGTAGAAACAATATGTTTTAGATTTCCAAAAGATGAAAATAGAAGACAATTATGGAGAGAGAATGCTGTTCCTTACAAAATTTCCAACTTATATGTGAAATATATGTAATACAGATATAAACAGTAGTTGTCAAGTGATTGAAATATTTACTTTTTGCATAATAAAACCATAGAATGTGAAATGTTTTAATTCCAGTAGAGTTGCTTTTAAAGATTCATAATCAGATGCTTACATTTATTCTCATTCTTCACTTTACTGTTTAAAAAATTTTGTTCTGAGAATAAAATTAGACTATTTAAAAAAAAACCGATGAATTTCAGTGGAAAATTTATAAAATTTTGCAAATGAATAATCATCACTTTTTACTCATTACCAGCGATTTTATAAGAAATCTGAAATCTAAACAGAATAGAGTAAAAATATTAATATTCTGAAACTATAGCTTTGTTACAGCAACGAGTTCTGAACTGTCCGAGCATGCGCAAAGCGAAAATAACGTTCCAGCAGACCCGAGTGAAAACATTTTGCAGAATGTTCTCTGTTCCAACAGCGCTCAAACCTGTTTGGAACAAGTTCGGAACTAGAATATTTTGCTCCACACAAATAGTCGAACTTTTAATCCCGCGCATGCGCTTTATATCATTAAACCAGCTTGTTATCCGTCTGTTCTAAGTATTGTAATTTGATTTAACATGGATCTTTTTCCTCAGCATTTGGATTCAGATATATATTCATCTTCTGAATCATCATCATCATCATCATATTTTGAATTTATGGATTATTTCGATGATGATGAAGCCCTGTTTTAAGATAGGGAGCGATCAAAAAATCTACATTATACAGAAATTATCGAGAAGTATAATGATATAGAATTAAATAATAAAAAAATATTTGCAAACACAAATATTTTCTTTGTATTTAAGACAATAAGTTTTGTTTTGCAAAGTTCTACTTAATGAAAACTCGTGTATATTCTCTCTCTCTAGTGTCAGCAGGAAGCTTTAAAAATATTGGTGGAATTACTAATCTTCAAATATCGACTTTATTTTCATTTTATTAATTTTTTAATAAAGCAATAAAGCAGTTTAATATTAATAATCATTTTATAATATATTTCGATTAAAAGTTAAAACTGAAACAAAACCAGAGCTGCTTATGACGTGTTTTTCGTGTAATATGTGTTCAAGCAAAATTTGTTCGAAACTAGTTCGATTCAAGACATGCGCACTAAACAAATGTTCAGAACTTGTTCAGAATACGTTGCTGGAACAAAGCTTATATTGGAAAAAAATGTTTGTAAAATTATATTTAAAAAGTTATCAAATTGCAATTAGCTTTTCTGATACATAGTATTTATAACATTATTATATGATTGTTATACTGTACGTCATATTTGGTCTATTATTATAAGGGGTTTTATCTTGAAAATGTTATTGTAGTTATAAGCAGAGTTTTTGCGATCGAAAGTCGGCTTCAAGTTTAGTGACGTCAAACCATCTCCATCTATCTCTTACTCCCATGGGTTGGAACTGGCCCCGCCCCCTCGTAATCTCCCTGATTGGAAAGGGGGCGTAAAATATGCAAAATGACCATTATCATCTTCCCTGCAATAAAACTGATCACGGAAAAAATATGCGGAATTTACATTCGAATTTATAAATTTCACGAAATTTTCCGGGAGCCAGACGTTAAATGATTTAAAATATCCGTTTTGTATCCACTAATCATTTGGTTATATCAGTGGTTCTCAACCGCTGTGCCGCCAAACCTTTGACAGTGTGCCGCGAAAAACAAAGAATGAATTGTATGTAATTGCATAAATCATATATATTAATAGTGAAACGTGGTTTCCTGGATATCCCTTTTGCAGTCGAACCACTGTACTGATTCCTAAGTCATCGTTAGAAAAATCTAACGAGAAAAAACTTTATTCATAATTTAATAATTTGGGAATAAAAATTAAATTAAAATTATAGTTTCTCTAAAAAGATAAAATCTTCAGGTGACACTAACTTAAGGACTGCCATTTAATGATCAGATGTACGAGTATATCAGTAATCTGAATTTAATAAATATCTGTTAATTAAAATTCATTGTTAAATATTTTAAATTTAGGTGTGCCGCCGGATTTTAATATATTAAAAAAAGTGTTCAACAGAAAAAAAGTTGAGAACCACTGGGTTATATAGACACTAGTCTGTTTCGAGATAACCTGACAGCCGAACCAACAAAGGAAACTGTATTCATACGCGATTTGTAAACATTTCGTTAAATTGTCACGTGATTTTAAAATCTCAATAATTTAATATTTCGATATTTTATTTCCCAAAACAAAAAATTATTAGTTAAATTTAATATCCTATAAGGACTATTTTGCTTTGTGTAGAAATACCCATAGCAATGGTAGTGATTTACTGTCAGGTTATCTCGAAATGGACTATAGTAACTTTATGGTGTAAATATATAAATTTTACTATATTCATTTACGATTATTATAGAAATGGTGTTGAACTTATTAAAACATACAATTATCAAAAGTACAATTTGATTTTCACAAATATGTAAGGCTAGCCCAAAATATTGGAACCTTTAGAAATTGTCTTAAAATGCATCTTTTAATACAGTACTGTTCAGTAGTTTGGTCCCCAGCATTAAATGAATTTAGAATCTGAACTAAATTATCGTTTAAAACTTCTCTACATTTTGTTACACTCGACTTGAAAGGCTAAATGTTACCTTTGTCAGTAAGAAAAATTTGTGCTAACACTATTTAAAATACCCTTATTTCTATTGACAAATTTAATGTCAACATTTAATAATCAATCAAAACAGATATGCAAATATAAAATTAATACAGTTATCATTCTTTTTTTCAACTATCTTTTTATTTATATGAAATATAATAAATAAAAAAGGCAGTTACAAAATAAATTCTTGTAGAAGATTCTCAAAAGCAAAGATTTTTTTTTCTGATTTGCTTCCATGTTTATATATTTCTATTGTGGAACAAAAAAGTTGACTTTGGATGATTCAAAAATTTTACAAAAACATTTTAGCAAGTTTTAAGTGATATACTTCTTTGCTTAAAGCAGCAGCTCTGATTATTCTGTTCCACAATTCAAAATAACGATCCTTTCTGCAGTTTCTCTGGCAAACAGTTAGTATAGTTACTCATGTATAAGCTAAAAAGTAAATAAATAATTTGCAACAAGATTCACTCAAGTTGTAAATATTGAAAATTTTTCGTATAACAATTGTTTTTATTTTGTAGTTTAACTGAAAACAATGATTTATCTGTAGATGTTATATTTACATTAAAAAAAATATTACTATTTTTTTTTATATTTGTGATTTAACACAATATTCCAAGATGCATTATTTCACTTTTGGTCATAATCATAAATGAATTTATATTTTTTATATACAGTAATCAAATCTTTTGTGACCCAATTCATTATTTCAAACTTATTTAAAATGTAAGAATGATTTTATTTAATAAATTGACAGATACACATAACTGATGACATTAAAAAAAAAAAAAGATTTGATCAAAGAATGATGCTTTTCAGCTGGCCATCTGCTAGATTCTGAACATCTGGAAAAAATAAAGTTTTAAATCAGTCAAAAAAAATTCTCAAACAATTTAACATTTCAAAACAAGTGTGTAAAATATTTTCAAAAATTTTTAAAAATACACAAGTCTCTAAGATGGCTACACTGAATTTTGCAATAAATGGCAGCTATACTTAATGATAGCATTGGAAATCAGTATTGAGTCTATGGGAGAGCTGACGTTCACTTAGAGAACTAAATTATTTAAGATATTACATTTTACTGTAATAACTTTGGCAAATAAGCTATAAGCTTTGAATAAAATTGCAATTTTAACATGGAGTAAATTATCTGCATGTTTATAATATATACCGGGAATGGCCAAACTTCATGCCACTATGAGCCACATAGGAGAATCTTAAATAATTGAGAGCTACATTTTCTTTAAACTTAAATAATAACTGCTTAATCTTATAAACCAAAATAAAAACCAATTAGTACAGCAGTAATAAGCAGAAATCAACACAAACAATTTATTATGTGGAGCACTTTTGAAAAAATTCCATCATCAGCACATCGTAGATTATAGAATGTATTGTGCTGAAGATTGAATTTTTCGAAAAGTACTCCACATAATAAATTGTTTTTATGTTGATTTCTGCTTATTAGTGCTGTACTAATTGGTTTTTATTTTGCTACATTTTCTTTCTGGATCAATTAACAACAATTTTTGAGTAATCTTAACGATTTAAAAAATTGTTTATTTCAGAATGCATTTATTTCATATAGATGAATACTTTTTTTTACAATACATAAATATCTAATTTGTTTAACCTAAATAAAACAAATAAGATGCATAATGGAAAAATTGGTTTCCACTAGATATTGTATATATGTATAGTTTAGGTAACATGATACTTTGGATGATTAGTTTTTAGGAAGGTATTGAAAAGACGTGTCACCAGTTCAACTATCAAATGGGTTCACCAGAATCTAGATAATAAAATCCTTGTCTGTTCCTTTCAGCACTCATTAGTTACAATAACCATGTGAGAGCAAACACTTACTGCATTATTTCACTTTTGGTCATAATCATAAATGGCAACACTGAATTGAAAGAAATCTAATTGACAAAAAAAGACAAAACATTCTCGGTCTCTTTTTTTCGAAAATTCCAAACATACTTCAAATAGAAAACTTATCTATACAGAAAAGATTTTCAGAATCAGATTTGAATTTAATAGATAGAGAATTAATAAATTCTTTTCATAGGCAGCAGAATAGGGACCATGAAACACATGAAAAGATGGAAGTCATAAGTTGATTACAGCAGAGGCAAGAGGAGGAGATACCTGATCAGAGAATTACTCAAAGGCGAGTATTATGCTGTTTATTATTTCGATAAACTACTAATCTGTAGTCATTACGTCTAAGGAAAGGACATTAATTGTATTGCCATAGCAACAAAAACTTGAATTTTTAGAATTTTGTGGAAATTTTACTATTATATTTGTTATTTAATTTAGCAGCTTTTTGCACATGATTTTCATTTTTAATTTGTCATATAATCTCTAGTCCTTGTAACAATTTACTCAGAAACTGCATTGGGCACCAGACCTCTAAAGTCAGCACTGCATGTAAATATTTCTTTTCTTATTTACCCCTACAATGAATGCTAAAATAAACATGGATAACAATAGTCAAGTCTACAACTATTGAGAAGAAATAGAGTGATCAGTTTAGAAGATTGGCATGTTTAACACATTTCTTTTTAGCTCTTATATAAAATTCAATTAATATTTTTGAAAAATCCTTGGCAATGATCACCTATTTTACATGTACAATAACCGCAATAATCGAGGTATTGCTGTAATCAACAAAAGCTATTCCAAATTATTTGCATCCAAAGTCCTGAATTTATGACAGTCCAAGTTATAAATGATAGATCCTGACAAATCCATATTGTGGTAACCAAATCAGATGACAGCTATCAGGAAGCATGCTGATGGGGTAATTGTATTTAATTCAGGTCTCATATTACCAAATTTTTAATCACTAGGCCCAGCCACTTATTAGCCAATAAGGAAAGTGGCATATACCGTATTACACTGAATATAAGCCGCACTTTTTATTCGAATTTTTAAGTCGTAAAGTATGGGTGTGGCTTAAATTCAAAGTGAATACCTACTATAAAATCATTTTATCTCCAATTTTTCAATTTTAAAATCCTACTGCGGCTTAAATTCGACGTAATATGGTAATAATAAAAGCATTGCAGCCATGTTGGTCTTCATCTAATATTTTTATAAAACATTGATTTTGTTTCATTTGAAAGATGATTCCTAAAATGTCTGCAATTATATCACACAAAATGAATTTATCAAAATGTGACATTAGGCACTTTTTGAATTAAGCCACCAAATCATATGGGATACACCTTTCGAAGCAGCCATTCTAGAACCTACCATAGGCTGGCTAATATCCATGGCGAGTTCAACTGGAAGGACGAAAAAAATAGGTCATCAGTAACTGCCAGAACCTCTCAAAAAAAGTTGAACTATACCATATGGTATTCTGCAGACTAAAAACTGACATGTATATTGTAATCATGCTACGTTCTTATCTTTTGTTTACATGGCATTTTATTAGAGCCGATAGAAATGCAATATACATTTTTATTTTAAAAAGAAACAATTTAACATTCAGTTTTTAAAAAATTACTAATAATGTGTGTGTTTTGATTCCAAGTACCTATAGGAATTGTCAAATTATAAACAGATTTGAACTGCAACCAAAATTCTTTTAAAAAACAGTACTTACAAATTCAAAATTCAATATTTTATAATCAAGTTAATAAAAATATCTTAAAATCAGCATTAATTTTACAAACATACCATTTTAATCAGGTCAACATAAAATTTTAAAAACTTCTTCCAATTTTCCATGTAATATTGATGCGTATTTCCATTTTTTCATCACTGTTGTTATAAATGTAGTGGAACTAAAATCTGCAGTCGTCGAAAACACCTAGAATGATAAGAACAAATTAGAAGAGAGCCTCCTCTTACAATATTTCAGATTACATAAATATGTCAGCAAAACCAATCGTCAAAAATTTTTACGACTGGGGCGGTAACTTATTCATCATTAAAAATTATTTGTGAGAGGTTTATAAAAATAAATTAGGAAACTTACATTGCTTTCTGATGAAAATTATGTACACAAGTCATTCATCACTGCATTTAACAATATTTCACTTGTTGATCTTTAAGAACCTATTCAAAAGAAAGAAAATTTAGTATATGCTAATTTGCAAATATTGCATATAATTTTGAAATGCATTCAGTTTTCTATTCTTCACAATTACTAAGACATGTGCTTAGATCATCATTAATTAGGACAGATTTAGGAAAGTGAAAGATAGTTTCCTTACCTCAGCCAAACACTGCCGCAGACATTCATTACGGCAACTACGAATGAAAAATTTTTTTATTATTAGGAATTTCAAATTTGTGGTCATTTCATTTCTTGAATATTGTATAAATCAGAAAATCCGTTCAACTTTCAAAGTATTTCAATAAGGGATAATAAAATATCATCACAAAGTAGAAAAATTATGTAAAAATTTATCATTCAAAAGTTCTCAAAAATAACACCTATTAATCTAAGTTTCAGTATTAATTTAATTATTAGCTTAATTAGCATTAATTTTTAACATTTTGAAAATAACCATAGATCCACAGTTATTTGTTTTATAAAATTTAGGGAGTGAATATATTAAGGATTAATAAAATCAGATTTAAAAATTGTAGAATAAATTTCAAAACATGTATACATATTAAAAATTAATCAGAAGTGATTATAAAACTTACATTACACTTGCAGCATACCCTCTCAACACTGTTCAAAAGTAAATATATAATAATTTCTGGAAAATTACAAGTTGAGATAAATATTTTATTACAAATATGCAGATTGAATTGAATCATTGTGATGAAAAATAACTTTTTGCTTACCAGAGTAAAAAGACATCAACAGCTTACAACTAAAAAAATAAAAAAAATTGTTTCAATTTGTTTATTTTTAAAAATGAGGATTAGAAATTTAAGACTACATAAAATCAGAAATGGGTGTCAGATAAATGGTTGTCAATCAAAATAATTTCAGCCAGGGGTAACCGTAAGAGTCATCATAAGATGTTAAAACTAAACCACTGAACAAAAAAATTAATTACCTTTTTCAAAATTTCAGGTATCTGAAATAGAAAAGGATCAAAATTAGTTTATCAATTGTTTTTAGAAATATTTTACAAGTTAATTCTTTCTAGTAAGGATTTGTTTTACTACAATATAAACTTAAATTCACATTGAATAATTTTTTTTAAATTTAATGGAAATACTGCATAAAATTTTGAAATTCAGTTTTCTATTGTTCTATTATTACAACATGTACTTAGATCATTAATTAGAACAGATTTAAGAAGCTGAATAATGGTTCTTACCTCAGCCAAAACACTGCCACAATTTCATTAATCACAGCAACTACAAATGAAAATTTTTATTAGATTTCAAAATTTGTCATTTCATTTCTTACTTATTGTATAAATCTGAAAATCCATTCAATTTTCAAAGTATATCAGTACGGGGATAATAAAATATGAAAGTTGAGTGATAAATATTTACATAATTTTTCTAAAGCTCTCAATAACACTTCAAAATAATCTAATCTATAAATGTCAAAAATTAATGCTGAAAATAATTAGATGATCTATAGTTATTTGTTTAACAATTTATATTTCGAAATGTCATTTTACATATTTTGGAAAGTTATGCTAATTTGTTGTAACCTTATGAACTATTGCACTGAAAGCGTATTTCATCATAATATAAGCTCACGCATACAATGAAGAAAAATTTCATCGCAAAATTTGAAATTCTAACAAATATTTAATAAATTCAGTTATTGATAAATTTTGACATTCTAATAATAGAACTAATGCAATACTTTAAAATACAAGTTTGCTATAATTTCTGCTAATTTATAGTATTGGATGAAAACCTTTTAATAATAATTTTTATAATCAGTGGTGAATTTAAACCAATATAAGCAGATATTTTGAATCAAAACTGTCTTTCAATTTTATTAAGAATCAAATCATATCTTTGAATTTAATCTTTCTATAATAGACATTTAGAAAAATGCAAGGTTATTTAATTTAATCAACTGCATGATTTTTTAAATTTTTTTAAAATCATGCAGTTGATTAAAAATCAACTGCATGATTTTAAAAAAATTTTAAAAATCATGCAGTTGATTAAATTAAATAACCTTGTATTTTTCTAAATGTCTATTATAGAAAGATTAAATCACTCTTGATTGATTTCATGCAGTTGATTTTTAATCAACTGCATGAAATCAATCAAGAGTGATCTTAAATACTGACCAAATCTAAGATTTTACTTAAAAACTTTGAAATTAAAATAACATTACCATATTTTTCTTGTAAAACTAAAAAATCTTCCTTTTCAGAAATTCCAGTTGACTGATTCAAAATGCATGTTGATTCTTTCACTGAATTGTAGAAATTACTCCTAATTCCAAATAAAAAAAAATTAGCTCCTCTCCAAGCACTTATAATCTTATTACATAAATTTTAAGATTTCTCAGAAGATTAAATGTCATCCATGTTTCAGAACAGGTCTGTTTTCTCATCATTGAAAATAATATACACAAGTATTCCCTGGTTAATGTGCATCTAACTTCCATTAAGTCAACTTTACATAAAATATTTTTTATAATTTGAGACAAATATATATTGTAGTTTTAAGTTAACATGTTTGCACTTGTAAGAGAATCTTAAATGCTGTAAAATATGTGTTTTATATTTTTGATCAAGATTACTTAACATTTCTAAAATTCACCAATTATTTACTAAATGTGAAATCCAGAGAATATTTGTAGTTGCTTTATCAGTATTATTGATTAACTATTGTTTATATTAGCTTTTGTCATTCCAAACAAAATTTAAATAGTTTGAATATCAAAAACAGTGATGATTCACAGAATAAAAAGGCACCATCAATTGTGACATTTTACCATTAATGCTAAATAATGAAAGTGTTTAAAGTTAACAAAGGTTTTTCTTTATCTTGGTTTTCTTTCCTAGGTGATTTATATACTGTTTACCAACCTGTAGATACAAAAAGCAGGACATTTCAATGCCCAACATAGATTGCAGACAATGCAAGTGGAGTCAAATCAGGATGATTCATTAGGCTCATTTAATTATGTGAACATCCTAAAGTTCTACAGGTCCTATTCCACCTTAAGTTACTACAGAGGTCCTTCTGCAAGATGCAACTAATTGTTGCTGAGCTTATGTGATTATATATGCCTATATATAAAAATAAGATCCAGCAGGAATTTATTTTTTCATATAAAAAGTGTGTTTTAACTTGCTAATAAAGATTCATACAATTTCTGTAGAAAAACTTTGTGGTATAGCACACATCAACACAGTGATTATTCTCCCATATCAACAGAAGGAAATACTTATGTTTATTGTTTGCATTTAATATGATTTCTGCATGAAACCATTGACTAATGAAAAGAATGGCAGTTAACCGAAATATTTATCTTTCAGAAACTTAAAGTATAGGATTTCTTAAATGATAATATTGTTTGCTATATTTTATATCTACTTATTGGCTAAAAGAGCATCACACAACTCACCTTTTAACTATCCACATTTCTCTGAAAAAAACAAAATCATCCTTAGTCTTGATAATGACATTTTATTTCAAAACAAATTTATTTATTTTCAGCTAACTAAATATAATCATTACTCATACGAACGAGACCATAAAAAAATCATCATTTTACGTAAACAACAAAACTCCAGAACTTCTACTCACTAGATTTTAAAATACCTAGAAAAAAAAACAAATTTAATGAGAACAAAATAAACACAAATTCTTTAATATTAAAGTATATAAAATTCAGGAAAAAAAATTCAACAATAATATTTCAGACATATGCTTGTCTAGAAATTTCATCACAAAAAATTGATTAAAAGCATTATTTAGAATTAATTACTTACCACTTGCATTCTGCAAATCAGCATCTGAAAATAAGTTAATCATTAATCTAATTATATATAAAATAGTTTTAAAAATATAATATAGAAATTACATATAACATTAAATATCCATACAAAACTACATTATTAATGCAAAATTCATGTGCTACAGTATGATAATGCATTTCAGTTAAGAGTTCAGAATCTGAACTTAAGTAATCTTCCATTATATTATTATAACTTTAAAAATGCCACTCTTAAATTAAAAAATTTTTTCCATCAAAATTATTTATTCAAAAAGAAAAATTTATTTATATATTAAAAAAATATGTTTAAATGCTTTTAAAATTATAATTTTTTGATATACACTAACTTAAAATTCCATGAAAATTAATAGCTTTTTACATTCTATAATTTGCCTGCGAGTCTTTACAAAAAGCTTAAATCTTTTTGTAAAAATGTCAGTTGTTTTAGTCATAATTTAGAATTGCTGTTACTCAAATATATGCCTAGGCATTTTATGAAATGTTTGATGCCAATCAGGCATAGTGTAAATTGATTTATATGCCACCAGTAGCACTATCAATACTAAAAATGGTGGTTGACAGTATAAACAATGACAAGTTTTTAACAGTTAATATTTTTGCTATTTTGCTTATTGTTTCAGAAGTTAATGAAACAGAACCCTGTGACATGTAGCTATCGTAAAGGTTTTGATAACTGATCATATTTTATGGTCAAAGGCAAAAAGACAACAAAAGAAACATTGGATTGCATACTGCATATGAAAAGTTATAGTCAAGTTCAAACTCAAGCAGCAATCATATCAGGATGCATACCAGTTCACAGTATTATAGTATTTAGTGATCATTTAGCATTGGACAAGATAATGGCAAAATCATCAAGTGATATGCTTATCTTAGATGTTCCGGGATATTCTTCCTATGAATGTTCCATAGGAAGAACTTCCCTTCACCATAGGATGTTCTTCCTATGGTATTAGAAATAATCAATACTTCCTTGGTACAAATGTCCTTGATCACAAGTATACAAGGTTTGTATCAATACTTCCTTGTCACTGGGAATAGCAATCTGCCATGCAAGATCTTAGTCTGGCCAGATTGATACCAATTTGTTAATGGAAAAAGCTGCAAATTCACACCCAATCTGAAGAATATGAGCAAACTAAAAATATTTTCAAAAGTTCATTGGCATTCTTAGGTAATGGTTGCAATTTAGAGTATAATGGTTTATAAAGCCTGTGTCATGTTATATAATTTCTAACAGTAAACCTTTTACTTATGATTTAGCATTAAACGATAACATTTCCCTATATGTGTGAGTAGTAGCAAAAGTAGACAGTTATAAGCTTCTACAAATGTACATTTGCCATTTGCAAAAAATACAACTGCACAGACCAACAGAAGTGATAATAAATCAGCCTTTTATTTTATATTTTGTAGAAATTTTATGTTAAAAAGTCAGCAGTAATTTTATAATAAACATACCATTTTAACCAGGACAAAAGATTGTAAAAACTTGTTCCAATTTTCCATATAATATTGATGCACATTTCCATTTTCAATTTTTCATCACTGTTGTTATAACTGTAGTGAAACCTACAATCTGCAATCATTGAAAACATCTGGAATGAAAAGAACAAATAAATTAGAAGAGAGCCTCCTCTTACAAAATTGCAGATTACATAAATGTGTCAGCAAAACCAATCGTCAAAAATTTTTCCGACTGGGGCGGTAACTTATTCATCATTAAAAATTATTTGTGAAAGGTTTAAAAAAATAAATAAGCTACTTACATTTCTTTCTGATGAAAATTATGTACACAAGTCATTCATCACTGCATTTAACAATACTTCATTTGTTGATCTTTAAGAACCTATTCAAAAAAAATAAAATTTAGTATATGCTAATTTGCAAATACTGCATATAATTTTGAAATACATTCAGTTTTCTATTCCTCACAATTATAGGACATGTGCTTAGATCATCATTAATTAGGACAGATTTAGGAAAGTGGAAAATGGTTCTCTTACCTCAGCCAAACATTGCAGCAGTTTCACTCAAAGCAACTACAAACGAAAAATTTTATTAGAATTTCAAATTTGTCATTTCACTTCTTACATATTGTATGTCAATCTGTTCAATTTTCAAAATATTTCAATGCAGGATAATAAAATATAAAATTCAATAAATTGGGAATTGTCAAATTATAAACAGATTTAAATTGCAACCAAAAATCTTTTAAAAAACAGTTCCTGATTTGAGGTTGTTTTAACCAGATTAGACCAGATTGTCGACTCTGGCTAGAAGATCGTAGTGCCACCACGGCGATTTTGCGAAAACTCATTTTTATTTGTCTTTCGTTTAGTGTGGAATCAATTAAACACGTTTATTTAATATTCGAGATTCTGTTGAAAATCAATCCTTTATTCGTATTTAAGGTAAGGTTTCAATATTTACGTAGAAATTTAATTTAGAATAACTTTTAACACTTAAATTCGAATTAAAAGAACATAATTTACTGGCATAGGCTTATAGTTAGGCCTAATGAATGAATTTCATGAAAATGATAATTTAAAATATTAAATTGTTTATTTACACTAAACTGATTACTGTAATTATCAATTAGTGTATAATTAATAAAACTTATTTTAAAAATAATTTCGTTATAACTAACGAAATTTTTATGAACTTAACTGTTACTTTTTAAGCCTAACTGCATTGGGCTAAACTGACTCGATAGTTTTTTTTCTAAACATATAATCAAAATATTTACTACCATCTTTATATCAAGCTATTGTACATAATTATTATTTTTTTAAATTTAGAAATGGCAAGATCAAATACAAGGTATTGTGATGTTGATTTTTGCAAAAATACGTCATCTAAGTCAGCTCTATCATTCTTTGGTTTTCCTAAGGATTCAGAAAGGTATTTTATCACAACTATTGACTTGATAATTGTATGATAGCCTATGATTATACTGCAAACTATGAACACAAGCTTATAGCCTGTACTATAAGAAGCCTATGATTATACTGCAAACTATGAACACAAGCTTATAGCCTGTACTATAAGAAATAATACAAAACAAAGCTTTCATTTTATGAAAATGTAATAAAAAGGTTATAATATAGGCTAATTATTTTAAGTTAATTTAGTAAAACTATAATTTCAATATTTTTCATTATTTGTAATATTGAAATGTAAAGAATTAATGGAAATATATTTTTGTTTTAAATAGATATCAAAACTAGACTGAAATTTTACCATCACCACAATCAAAACGTAAATGTAAATTTGCATGTAGCAATCATTTTGCTATGACATCATTTGTTGATACCTTTAAGCGTCGACTGCATAAAAATGCTGTTCCTGTCAATTCAGCTTTGCAAAATGAAGAATTTCATGAACCTTTGGCAAAGAAGCCACATCTTTCAGTTGAATCTATGGAAACAATTGATTTGTGTGACAGTTAATTTGGAGCATGAAGATAATAAGGATAGTAATAATTTATTTAATACCACATCATATATTGAAATGGAACTTTCTAATAGCGAAATGATTAGTTCTCATCAAGA
>AYEL01052720.1:0-23706 GCA_000484575.1 Olivierus martensii
GCATTCTTACAGAAACCCTATATCTAATAGATTTTCCTTATGGCGGGATAACCCCAGAGCCATGGCGGAATTACCCCACTATATGGGGCAAAACCGCCACTTTGCACATACTCTTTCTTTTTAATATAACTAAGTTGTAAGAGAAGTTTTTTTTTACCAAAGCTACCGAAAGGTACAGAAAGAAGTTATTAATGTGTTCAAATGTAAAAAAAAAAATTTCAGCTATTTTTACGCTCGATAAAAATGTTTTTGTCTTAAGGTGGCGATATTACCCCACTCTCCCCTAAGAGAGAGAGAGAGAGAGAGAGAATGAAGGATTACTTATTTTCAAGTCATCAGTGTATCCTATAACTGAAGTCGTAGTAAATTCTTTATTAATATGTGAAAAAAAAATTAATGCATTTTAAAGATGAACCTGGTGGTATTCCGATATTAAAAATAAAGAAAATAGTATTTTTAAATTATCTTTTTTATTTAATAACAAAGTTTGATCCAATCAATAATGCAGGGTTGTGAGGAAGTTAACTTGGACCTGTCCTATTTTTATTTTATTATGCACTCTATTATTTATTTATCGTTATTTTCCTATATGCTAACGTATTATATTTTAGTTTAAAAGTTAACTTACTTCCATCAGTAGTTCCACCTGTAACTGGGGTTTTTCCCGTGGGACGGGATGTAGGTTCAGTAGTTCCACCTGTAACTGGGGTTTTTCCCGTGGGACGGGATGTAGGTTCAGTAGTTCCACCTGTAACTGGGGTTTTTCCCGTGGGACGGGATGTAGGTTCAGTAGTTCCACCTGTAACTGGGGTTTTTCCCGTGGGACGGGATGTAGGTTCAGTAGTTCCACCTGTAACTGGGGTTTTTCCCGTGGGACGGGATGTAGGTTCAGTAGTTCCACCTGTAACTGGGGTTTTTCCCGTGGGACGGGATGTAGGTTCAGTAGTTCCACCTGTAACTGGGGTTTTTCCCGTGGGACGGGATGTAGGTTCAGTAGTTCCACCTGTAACTGGGGTTTTTCCCGTGGGACGGGATGTAGGTTCAGTAGTTCCACCTGTAACTGGGGTTTTTCCCGTGGGACGGGATGTAGGTTCAGTAGTTCCACCTGTAACTGGGGTTTTTCCCGTGGGACGGGATGTAGGTTCAGTAGTTCCACCTGTAACTGGGGTTTTTCCCGTGGGACGGGATGTAGGTTCAGTAGTTCCACCTGTAACTGGGGTTTTTCCCGTGGGACGGGATGTAGGTTCAGTAGTTCCACCTGTAACTGGGGTTTTTCCCGTGGGACGGGATGTAGGTTCAGTAGTTCCACCTGTAACTGGGGTTTTTCCCGTGGGACGGGATGTAGGTTCAGTAGTTCCACCTGTAACTGGGGTTTTTCCCGTGGGACGGGATGTAGGTTCAGTAGTTCCACCTGTAACTGGGGTTTTTCCCGTGGGACGGGATGTAGGTTCAGTAGTTCCACCTGTAACTGGGGTTTTTCCCGTGGGACGGGATGTAGGTTCAGTAGTTCCACCTGTAACTGGGGTTTTTCCCGTGGGACGGGATGTAGGTTCAGTAGTTCCACCTGTAACTGGGGTTTTTCCCGTGGGACGGGATGTAGGTTCAGTAGTTCCACCTGTAACTGGGGTTTTTCCCGTGGGACGGGATGTAGGTTCAGTAGTTCCACCTGTAACTGGGGTTTTTCCCGTGGGACGGGATGTAGGTTCAGTAGTTCCACCTGTAACTGGGGTTTTTCCCGTGGGACGGGATGTAGGTTCAGTAGTTCCACCTGTAACTGGGGTTTTTCCCGTGGGACGGGATGTAGGTTCAGTAGTTCCACCTGTAACTGGGGTTTTTCCCGTGGGACGGGATGTAGGTTCAGTAGTTCCACCTGTAACTGGGGTTTTTCCCGTGGGACGGGATGTAGGTTCAGTAGTTCCACCTGTAACTGGGGTTTTTCCCGTGGGACGGGATGTAGGTTCAGTAGTTCCACCTGTAACTGGGGTTTTTCCCGTGGGACGGGATGTAGGTTCAGTAGTTCCACCTGTAACTGGGGTTTTTCCCGTGGGACGGGATGTAGGTTCAGTAGTTCCACCTGTAACTGGGGTTTTTCCCGTGGGACGGGATGTAGGTTCAGTAGTTCCACCTGTAACTGGGGTTTTTCCCGTGGGACGGGATGTAGGTTCAGTAGTTCCACCTGTAACTGGGGTTTTTCCCGTGGGACGGGATGTAGGTTCAGTAGTTCCACCTGTAACTGGGGTTTTTCCCGTGGGACGGGATGTAGGTTCAGTAGTTCCACCTGTAACTGGGGTTTTTCCCGTGGGACGGGATGTAGGTTCAGTAGTTCCACCTGTAACTGGGGTTTTTCCCGTGGGACGGGATGTAGGTTCAGTAGTTCCACCTGTAACTGGGGTTTTTCCCGTGGGACGGGATGTAGGTTCAGTAGTTCCACCTGTAACTGGGGTTTTTCCCGTGGGACGGGATGTAGGTTCAGTAGTTCCACCTGTAACTGGGGTTTTTCCCGTGGGACGGGATGTAGGTTCAGTAGTTCCACCTGTAACTGGGGTTTTTCCCGTGGGACGGGATGTAGGTTCAGTAGTTCCACCTGTAACTGGGGTTTTTCCCGTGGGACGGGATGTAGGTTCAGTAGTTCCACCTGTAACTGGGGTTTTTCCCGTGGGACGGGATGTAGGTTCAGTAGTTCCACCTGTAACTGGGGTTTTTCCCGTGGGACGGGATGTAGGTTCAGTAGTTCCACCTGTAACTGGGGTTTTTCCCGTGGGACGGGATGTAGGTTCAGTAGTTCCACCTGTAACTGGGGTTTTTCCCGTGGGACGGGATGTAGGTTCAGTAGTTCCACCTGTAACTGGGGTTTTTCCCGTGGGACGGGATGTAGGTTCAGTAGTTCCACCTGTAACTGGGGTTTTTCCCGTGGGACGGGATGTAGGTTCAGTAGTTCCACCTGTAACTGGGGTTTTTCCCGTGGGACGGGATGTAGGTTCAGTAGTTCCACCTGTAACTGGGGTTTTTCCCGTGGGACGGGATGTAGGTTCAGTAGTTCCACCTGTAACTGGGGTTTTTCCCGTGGGACGGGATGTAGGTTCAGTAGTTCCACCTGTAACTGGGGTTTTTCCCGTGGGACGGGATGTAGGTTCAGTAGTTCCACCTGTAACTGGGGTTTTTCCCGTGGGACGGGATGTAGGTTCAGTAGTTCCACCTGTAACTGGGGTTTTTCCCGTGGGACGGGATGTAGGTTCAGTAGTTCCACCTGTAACTGGGGTTTTTCCCGTGGGACGGGATGTAGGTTCAGTAGTTCCACCTGTAACTGGGGTTTTTCCCGTGGGACGGGATGTAGGTTCAGTAGTTCCACCTGTAACTGGGGTTTTTCCCGTGGGACGGGATGTAGGTTCAGTAGTTCCACCTGTAACTGGGGTTTTTCCCGTGGGACGGGATGTAGGTTCAGTAGTTCCACCTGTAACTGGGGTTTTTCCCGTGGGACGGGATGTAGGTTCAGTAGTTCCACCTGTAACTGGGGTTTTTCCCGTGGGACGGGATGTAGGTTCAGTAGTTCCACCTGTAACTGGGGTTTTTCCCGTGGGACGGGATGTAGGTTCAGTAGTTCCACCTGTAACTGGGGTTTTTCCCGTGGGACGGGATGTAGGTTCAGTAGTTCCACCTGTAACTGGGGTTTTTCCCGTGGGACGGGATGTAGGTTCAGTAGTTCCACCTGTAACTGGGGTTTTTCCCGTGGGACGGGATGTAGGTTCAGTAGTTCCACCTGTAACTGGGGTTTTTCCCGTGGGACGGGATGTAGGTTCAGTAGTTCCACCTGTAACTGGGGTTTTTCCCGTGGGACGGGATGTAGGTTCAGTAGTTCCACCTGTAACTGGGGTTTTTCCCGTGGGACGGGATGTAGGTTCAGTAGTTCCACCTGTAACTGGGGTTTTTCCCGTGGGACGGGATGTAGGTTCAGTAGTTCCACCTGTAACTGGGGTTTTTCCCGTGGGACGGGATGTAGGTTCAGTAGTTCCACCTGTAACTGGGGTTTTTCCCGTGGGACGGGATGTAGGTTCAGTAGTTCCACCTGTAACTGGGGTTTTTCCCGTGGGACGGGATGTAGGTTCAGTAGTTCCACCTGTAACTGGGGTTTTTCCCGTGGGACGGGATGTAGGTTCAGTAGTTCCACCTGTAACTGGGGTTTTTCCCGTGGGACGGGATGTAGGTTCAGTAGTTCCACCTGTAACTGGGGTTTTTCCCGTGGGACGGGATGTAGGTTCAGTAGTTCCACCTGTAACTGGGGTTTTTCCCGTGGGACGGGATGTAGGTTCAGTAGTTCCACCTGTAACTGGGGTTTTTCCCGTGGGACGGGATGTAGGTTCAGTAGTTCCACCTGTAACTGGGGTTTTTCCCGTGGGACGGGATGTAGGTTCAGTAGTTCCACCTGTAACTGGGGTTTTTCCCGTGGGACGGGATGTAGGTTCAGTAGTTCCACCTGTAACTGGGGTTTTTCCCGTGGGACGGGATGTAGGTTCAGTAGTTCCACCTGTAACTGGGGTTTTTCCCGTGGGACGGGATGTAGGTTCAGTAGTTCCACCTGTAACTGGGGTTTTTCCCGTGGGACGGGATGTAGGTTCAGTAGTTCCACCTGTAACTGGGGTTTTTCCCGTGGGACGGGATGTAGGTTCAGTAGTTCCACCTGTAACTGGGGTTTTTCCCGTGGGACGGGATGTAGGTTCAGTAGTTCCACCTGTAACTGGGGTTTTTCCCGTGGGACGGGATGTAGGTTCAGTAGTTCCACCTGTAACTGGGGTTTTTCCCGTGGGACGGGATGTAGGTTCAGTAGTTCCACCTGTAACTGGGGTTTTTCCCGTGGGACGGGATGTAGGATTAATAGCCTCTCTTGTTACGGGTGATTTCTCTGAGGAATGACTTATATCTCCAGGAATGCTAACAGTAGTTATTTTTATATGTTTGAGTTCAGCTGTATTTACTTTATCAAAAGTTGTAGATATAAATTCTGGAGAGAGACTTGTCTTTATTTCTTTACTACTTGTTGAAATCTCCGTAGTAGGTGAATAAAGTACTGTTGAGGTATGTAGTAAACCTGAAAAATATTAATTTTTGGTAAATTTCTTTAATATTCTTTCATAACATTTTAGCAACTGTAAAAGATTAATGAAATTTTGCATTTAAATAATTAATCTATATCATTAAATATTAGTTTAATAACTGTAATTATAAAAAAATAACGAATGAAATAATTAAAATTTAAAATTCCATCTTTATTTTGCTAGAATACTAGACTTTAATTTTAAAATGCTGCAAAATAATTAGGATAAAAAAAATTTATCAAAATTCAAAGTTCAATAATATCAAATTGATTGTAGGGGGCGTTTTCCTTAAAAGTTATCACTTGCGATATTATCAACATTAATGTGATGTGATTATGTAATTTTTTTTTTTTTTTTTTGGTACAAGAAAGTCAGCCGTGAATAAGCGAATGAGGAATCCGCGAATGTTGAGGCCCTACTGTATTCTTTATTTCAAATTTCAATTGATTCTCAAAGAATGCTATTGTTAACTCATTCCTCATCCCATAGTTGAACTCTCATAGTTGATTTATACTTGTAATTTACAATTACAGATTGGTAAACAAAGCCAGAAGTGTTGCAATTTGCAATTTATTGGAATAAAACTTATAAAAACACTGATTTACTTAATCATCATATACAAGTTGAATGTCAAATGCCAGTCAATAGCCTTTGTTGGTTTATAAGTCAACCACTGAGTGAACATACCTTTCTGTGGAAAATGAACAGGCATGCAGTGTTTGGATTGCACCACATGGAAAGATATTATGCATATAATTGTCATTATGCTTTGGCCGGATTGGCTGTGTGAATGTTTGGCTTTCTACAAGAAGAACTCAGATTCGATTCTCTGATCCAACCCTTAGAAAATTTATTCATGGTGTCAGAGTCCAGCCTATTGATCCCCATCCTCTGCAATCTAGAGGACTTTTCAGAGGGGGTGGTCATTACTAATTAGTACTCTGCAGAATACAAAATAGCATCACCTGTTAACAAAAGAATCACTGTTCTGCTTAACTGGCTCACAAAATTCATGAGAATTTAACAGATAATTTGCATGAGCCAATTCCAGCATACCACTGGTTATAGCTTTATCTGCTATGATCAGTATATTTTTCTTGTAAATCAGGGAATTTCAATGTATGGATCTAGATATGTCAGATTTACCTAAGTTGAGGATTGTCTGTACAACTAGTGATTTCATGAAATTGTCTAATTTATTAAAAGAGAGGCAAAATCAAAGTCATATTATATATCAATATTCGAATAAAACTGATTTTCTATGTACGGAATAATTTTAAGTTTTAAAAGGCAATAAATAGTTTAATTTAAAATAAAATATTTATTTAAATATTTAGCTTAGCTAAAATTAAAATCAAATTGAACTGAATTGAAAATACAATTAAGAAAAAAGAAACTAATTTTTTAATGAATTTTATTTAAAAATTTATACAATTTATAAAAAAATTATTATTTAAATCATCTTACAATACAATGGATATGCGTATCTTCTATCTTGTTCCCTTAAAGACATCATCTATTAAAATAGAATGGAATTATATGTAGATATATTTTGAATAAAATTTATATATATAACTACTATAATAATAAATTTAATTTAATAATTGCTACTAGAACAATATAAATACAAAATGCCTCAAACTTACAAATAATGCATTTTAATGGCTTCATGTTGTTAACATGATCAACTATATTATAATTTTCAGTTGTATTTATGAATTCATTAAATTTAACATTTAAATTTATAAATATATTACTTTTTAAAATTAAGTAGATATTTCTCCATTTTATATATTACTTTTTAAAATTTTCTTAAAGTATACTAATAAATTTTAAAAAGTAATATATTTATAAAAGACTAAATTAATGATTTCTAATATAACAAAAAATTATATTTTAAGTGTTTAGTTTTTTATTTATTCTTCCCAATATAAAATATAGAAAATCACAACAATAAAAAATTAAAATATTTTAATACAGGAATAATAAGAAATAACAGAAATTTAAAAAATTTTAATTTCTGTTATTTCTTATTATTCCTTTTTTCTTATTTCCTTTAAAAAAATTAATAAGAAATAACAGAAATTTACAATATATTATAAATTTCATTTTTCTGTTTATAATATTTGTACATAAAAGGTAAAAAACAAATTTAAATCTATAGTAAAAATCTGAAAATGATTAACTTCAAATCTAACTACATGAATCTTTGAAAGTAAACAAATTTCCAATTCAATTGGGCAAAACTGAATTAGAATTTTTAGATTTAGGCCCAGTTTTTACAATGTCCCATTAAAGTTCCTATTAGCTTTAACTTTACCAGTTATCTATTTTACTATTATTAGATAAATGCTAATTAATAGCTTAACATCAATTAAAGTGCCAATTAGTGTTTATCTAACAATTGTAAAACAGATAACTAGTAGTTAAAATTAACAGGAACTTTAATAGGACATTGTAAAATTAGGCCTTAAGATAATGCATTTCTGTCAACAGATTTTCATATAAAATATTTTTAATGCAAAATTATAATAAATTTTTTTATTTGTACTTTTATAATTATGATATAAATTAAATAAAAATATAATACTAGAATCAGTGTAAAAAGAAATTAATTTTACTTATAAAATACAAAATCCTTAGTATATTTTAAATTTCATATAGTGGAATTTCATAGACAAATTATTGTATATATTCTAAAACAGAAAAATAAATTTTAGAAAATTTATTGAAGATTGGAAATGTCAAATAATTTTTGATATATTTATAGTTACCATTAATGCATATTGTATATACTTTTATTTAAAAATCAATAATATATTAGTAAATTTATTAATAATAATAGATTTTAAATATTTTTTCTTCTCAAGAATTATTAAAATGAAAGCTTATTAGCTTGCATAATAATAAGCTTATCAAAGTTTACTATTAAGGATGATCTTCAATATTATTTTGATGAGTTTAAAAGAGTTTCAAATCAATATAAAAATACTGTATAATATGCACATAGTATGAATATAATTTCAATTATCATTATTTTATATGTATCAATTTAAAGCATTATATTGTTTTCTTATATGTCAAAAATCTCAGTATGATGATAGTGTTGTGCTATATTATTTATATATTCTAAATTATGCATCATTTGAATATATGAAAAGTGAAAATTTATTTTTTGAATATCAGCATAGCCAAAATTATTGCATTATATTTTAAAGTATTATATAACTTTTGTATTAATTCTATTAAGTTATTTTAATAGTGTTTCTTTAATAAAAACATATCAAACTTATTAATAAAATCCAATATCAGTATTACATTTTTTATATCTGGCATTCTTTATTTATGTTCATTCTATAATTACACAAAAAATGATAATCATTATTTCACTGATTATTCAAAATAATATGGAATAAAGTCTTTGCAGCTTTTTGCATTATTTATATAATTCTATGCTGATTTATCTTTACAACTTGAACTTACATATGAAAGTGATGCAGTAATTTTGGGCATTACTAACAATAAATATCATTTATTATCAATTTCTATCATTAAACATTTTAATAATTTATAAACTTTGAAGAAGAAGAATTTTTAATAAGCATAATAATTAGTAATGAAAAGAATTATATTTTTACCTCTTGGTCCATAATGCTATTTAAAATTTCTAGTTTTTTCATGAGTTCAGCTTCTTCCTCTTCTTGTAAATCTGCAATTCACCAATAAAAATAATTTTAAATGAATTTGTTAATTTAGTAATTTTATTTTAATATTCTAATTTTTATTTCCATCATTTAAATTTAAATAATATGTATTATTGTTTATACTAACAATAATTTTCTTAAATTATAAAAATTTCAAAACAGTTTTAAAGAATATACAAAAATTTAAAAGTAGCTTTTAAATGTTTTACTTTTTTCAAAAGTTTTAATGAATGAAACTTTACAATTGAAAATAGCACATTTATTTATTTGACAAGCAAATTTTACTGATCATGAAACTAAATTTTCAATTCTATTACTGAGTTTTATATTTTTTAATTATATTGTATTAATATATTTCATAAATATATTCATCTTCATTTATTCATTAAAAATTATAACATAGAAATTTTTAATTTATAAATAAAGTGACAATGCTATCATCACTAACCATTTTATCCATAGTTATAATAATAAACCAATAAAACGCATTGTTAGTAAGAAAAAACTTATTTATTTTGGAGGAAATGATAATATTTTCACAAATGTCTTATATGTTTTTTCATAAATGTCATCTCAATCTTTTTTCATGTTAATAGTTCATTTAAAAGTCTGTTTATTAAAATATATAGATAATTTCGATCATATACATGCTTTCTGATTTCTACAAATCTGATTTTATTACATATTCATTATAAACTATATATAAATATAATATCTGTCTATCTGTCTCTCTATTCCACACACATTCCCACATCATTTAACCTATCAAAACCAAACTTTTGCATAGGGACAAACAATATAGGAATCAAGATCATCCCAGGAGTGGGACATTTTGGATTTAAAACAAAAATACATATTTAATTCTTCAGATTTTTGTTCAAATTTGGGATATCATAATTGTATCAACATAACATAATCATGATGTAATAATGAATTGCTATGACAATGTGTAACATCACAAAAATCATTGATGTACAATGCGATTAAAATGCGACAGTAAAAGGTTTTATCACAAACATGCACAAGCATATGATGTCACAATATTACCACACCAAAAAATATCCATATTTATTTTGTAATGAAAAACATACTGTATCGATTTTTTCCTTTTCTTCTCTTTTTAACAAATGTATAGTGATGTATATAAATTTATAAATGTCACAACAATTGACATTTATATTTTTATGTGACAGAAATTCTACATCAACAACAGGAACTCTGATTAATATAATATATAGAACATTGCTGTAATTTTATAGAGAAATATTGTAATGATAGTTATGCATTATTGTAACAATGCTATTAATAGTGAACTTTTATTATTACTATCATCATAAGCAATGCTCATATTACAGTGTGTATATTGTATAAATGGATCATATTATGATAGTTATCATATATCTCCTTTCCTTGTGTATAGACTATGTAAATAGCATATCAGTTGCTTTAATTTTACCATAATAACTGCATAAGAATTTATGTAAATTAACTTAATTGTACATTTCCATGAACATAAGAATTATATAGGTCAGAGAGCATCTGTATAATATTAATTAAAATAAATGAATAAATGAATAAAGGTTTAATTGTCAGATTTATACATTAAATTAAATCTAAAGGTACTAATTTGATAATGATTTTAATTTAAAATACAATATGCAGATAACCTTCAATTTATGCCAGGGTTAGGTTCTGCAATATTAGTCATAATTCAAAACTGCATAATTTGAGATAAAATTACTACAGAATGTAATGAGATACCTTCCAAAACTGAAAAAATTCCATAAACTAGCCAATTATATTAATTTTCAACACAAATATACACAAAAATGAAGATGTTTATTGATGAAAAATACAGTACAGCTATATACTATAGTTAAAATATTTTACAAACAAAAAACGTTCATACAATGATAAATTCACAAAAAAATCCTTGGTTGAAATTCCTTCATGACAAGGAATACATTTATAGAACCTTCTAAAAATGTGTAGAAATTCATGTAAACACTATAATAAAATCTATAAAGGTGCAAATTTCATAATTTTGAAACTAATTTGAGGCATTTAAATATGTAATTTGAGGCTGTAATTTCAGGATCACCTGTATTATACAGGTGATCCTCAAATTAATACAGGTGATTGTAAATGTCTAATTTGAGGATCACATGTATTATATTATAATACATTGTAAATTTCACATATTGTTATACATTCAGTGATAAATATATAAAACTAACTTTAAACTTGATTTAAATATATGAAGTATATTATTTCATTTTTTTTTTTAAATTATACTAATTTCATTTACTTCAATCACAACTGTTAATTTTTATTAAAAAAAATTTAATAATTTAAATATTTGTTTTATTTAAATCAAATGTTCACTTAGTTTGAATTTTACTTTCATAAAGAATGCATTTTTATTCCTTATAATATATATTTTCATAAAACTAATTCTCAATCAGAAATTTTTTTATATAGCAATTTCAAAATTTTGTTTAGACCATTCACTGTTTATAATCAACTTAAAATAACCCATTTTTTAAATATTTTATTTAATATTCTATCAATAATTATTATTAATTACTGATATAAAATACAGTGAATGCCAAATTAATTGTATCATTCTTTTTATGAGATAATTTATTGGCATGAAATTATTCAAATATTGTAGAAAGCTTTTAAAACATCTTATTATTATTTTATGTTCAATAATAAAATAATGATTATTTTGTATAATTGGAAATGTAACATAAAAGAAAAAATTGTCAAGACAAAAATATATCAAATATGGGTATTAATATTGGTTTTCATTAGTAATTTTCTACATTATATTTTTTCAGTCAAAGAAAGCAAAATAATTCACAGTATTTTTACAGGAATATAATATAATATTATCCTATATTTTATAATGATGTAATTATTTTGGCTGTCATTATATGTTATGATTTACGGAAAAGTCGCTCCCTGCATTTCGCCTCCGACAATTCGCCCCGAGCACGTTTCGTCCCCAGCCATTTTCGCCCCTGCACTTTTCGTCCCCAGCACATTTCATCCCCTGTAGATAATGAATAGGCTACAAAATTGCAAATATAGTCAACTCTCAATACCTGGAATTTTTACTGATGTCTTTAAAACTGTTTAAAATGAATAAATATGAGTGTGCGAGGCAAAAATAAATTATAATGTAGTTAAATGGTAAAAAGTTAAGAATTTAGACATTTTATCGCAAATTTTACATTTTTTATGAAGTCTGGCACTCCACATAAAGTATATTCAGTTAGTAGTTCTTTAATGTGTTCAATATTATGATTTTTGATAAAAATTAAACATTAATCTATGCCATATGTAATCCATACGCTTCATTATATAATCTGTCTGCCATCAATTTATAGGTGAATTAATATATATATATAAGACACGTAACAAAGTTAATTCGATAAAAATAAATTTTGAGTTTTTATAACACCTTATTGTTATTTTTTCTATAATTTACTAACCCAAAATAATGTAGATCATTATCAGAAACCCATTCGAAACAAGCTTCGCTGAACTTATCCTCGAACTTCAATTGGGGACAAACTAAGCTACTGTAACTATAAAATGGAAGTAGACTTGTTATAATAATATTGCACTTGTTAAATAATTAATGAATTAATTAAAGATGTAAGCACTTTTCCATATAGTATTAAACATTTACAAAATACCATACACCAAAAAACGCTTCATCATTATATAGGAGATTTAAAGCGAAATAAAAAAGTACGCAGTTTAATAGTTGTAATGTTGAGAAAACCAAACTTTTCCGGAAATATAAAAATGGGTAAAAGTGCATCTGTACCTCACCAATATGACATTACAGCAATTAATGCTATTATGGTAACAAGACCTAAATAAAAAACAATAAAGAAAAAATTATTTTGACGATATTTTAATATTAACTGATTTACGGTTAAGGGTAATAATAATAAAGAAAATATAGATAAATATATAAACAAGATGAAAAAACAAAATACGAAACTCGCGATGCGAACTGAATGTCACGAGGAGTTACTTTTCATTCGGGTTGGGTCTTCATCTGCTGATTTTGTGTCATCTTTAGCCAACAATAGTTTGGTTTTTAGTTTATCTCCTAATTTAAAATGCAAAATGAACTAATGCATATCAAAAGAATAGTCAAACTTTTTCAAAATCATATTCTGATTGACTGCCTTAGGCTTCTTTCACACTGCCAGCGACAACGACCAAAATCTCAGTCTCTGTCACTTCGTCAAGATCGCTTATATGTTCACACTTGTTTCTGTTAGTCGTCGTCGTCCTGAAACAGTCGGTGTCGCTAGTCGTTCTGATCTTGACCAAGATTCAAGATTTAGTCATTGTCTTTCTACTTCGACCAATCAGGAAGAAGCATTTTTATAAAGTAAAATGGAGGAAATTGATTTCGGCTGTATGAGAGAGACCTTTGCAGAATGATGTTTCTCGTAAAGATTATCGAGATTTATTAATAATTTAATA
This sequence comes from Olivierus martensii, assembly GCA_000484575.1. Taxonomy (NCBI): domain Eukaryota; kingdom Metazoa; phylum Arthropoda; class Arachnida; order Scorpiones; family Buthidae; genus Olivierus; species Olivierus martensii. Next base: position 13,310 of record AYEL01052720.1, read on the forward strand.
ATTTTTTTCGTTGAAGGATTAATGTTAGCACAAATGGATCCATATTTGCTGACTATTAAAACAAACGTTTGCACATGCTCGATATAAATTATCGTAGTCGTCTTCGAACAGATGTGAACAGCTAAGCAATAAGTTAAAATAAGTAGTCTTTGTTTTTGGTTATTGTCTTTAGTCTTTGGTCGTCGTCGTTTGCAGTGTGAAAGGAGCCTTAGATGTATTGCATACAAATTCGAGTTTTAAACAATAATAATGTGCATTTATTATATTAAACAAAAATAAATTAGAATCATTACTTGTTGACTATATTTGCAATTTTGTAGCCTATTCATTATCTACAGGGGGAAAATGTGCTGGGGGTGAAAAATGCAGGGGGCAAAAATGGCTGGGGCGGAAAGTGCTGGGGGTGAAATGTTCCGGGGATGAAATGTTCCGGGGGCGAAATGTTCCGGGGACGAAATGTTCTGGGGGCAAAACGTGCTCGGGGTAAGATGTAGGGGGCGATTTTTTCGGACCCCATATGTTATGCATTTAAATCTATACAGTTAGTCAGACTTTTTTAACCTAAAAGATAAATACAATTATTTTCAACTGATTAAGGACCATAAAATATAAAAAAATAATTTTTAAATTTGCAATCAAAGTATTCTTCATATCTTTTAGCTTAAACAGTTGAAAAATAATTTATTTTGATGCAGAAATTAATTCATCCAATATATTTTTCTAAGAAGAGTTTGGTACCTCTTGTTATAACAGATTAATTGATTTAAATTGCAATTAAGAATATTCTTAAATTTAATAATGTAGGTAATGGGTATAATCTTTCTAAAAATCACTGCTATAGAATGTGTTTTTATATTTAAATCAAGAAAAAATTGACTTACCATATGGAAGTTCAAAATGAGCTTCAATAAGAATGCTGTGGCCAGTAGGTATTTTGGTCCCAACCACTTCTCCATTCGCCATAACTAACTCAGCATCTAAAGATAACCACTCTCCTTCCCCCACCTATATATAATTAATTAATTTAAGTAATTAAATTTTATATTTGGATTTAATGTTATCATCAATATCTAAAGTTTATCAAATTATATATATAGATAATTTATTATTTAATTTGATTCTTTTTTGCTTTATAATAATCCAAGTATCATCCACTAGCAAAATGAAAGCATGACAAGAATATGAAAAATTTCTGTTATTATGAAATTTCTTTCTATATAATATTTAAAGAAAAAATAGAAAAATGGATTAATTATTCAGTTTATGTAAATAATTAATTTATTCTGTAACACTATTGAGATTCATGTAGAATCTAGAAGCTGTTCATTTTCATATATTTGAGAATCATACATAACAATAGAAAGAATATCTAATAAAAGTAACAAAATAATTTAACAAAAAGAGAATTCAGAATCAATCAGATAGACAATAAAGCAACTCAGAAAGATTATTTTATGAAGCAGTAACATAAAACATAACTGTCAGTATTTAACAAACTATAGTAAATAAATGAAGAATGGAAATAAAACAGAAAAAAAAAATCACAACAAAACATTTATATAGTAAATTACACATTAATTTATATAAATTTGACTTATATAACATTTCCAAGAATATAAGTGTCATATAAATCAAATGATGCCAAGATGCTCTACCAGTTACAGATATTCTAATTATAAACATTCATACTTAAGAATATATAAATGGCATATTCTTAGGTATAAATGTTTGCCATTTTATTTTCAAATTTCAGAAAATTCAAAAAAAAAAAAAATCTTCAATAATTTGAAACATTATGATAGTAAAATATTTTAGCAATAAATAGAGTCTCTCCCAACTTACATAATATTCAATCTACATAAATTCAACTTTATGGAATATTTTCTGTAACTTTATTCTTTTTTCAGATATATACCATAAGCATCTACCATAAAATAATATGTCTTCCTATATTAAATTTCTTATCTTCTTATAAACAATGCTTGTATTTATAGTGATGTTGATATTTACAATGAATAGGAATAGTTCTAGTAGTTGTAGTAGTTGTAGTAGTAGTAGTAGTAGTAGTAGTTCGTAGTCTTATATACAAATAATACAATTATATATTCAAAATTTTTGCATAATTAAGAATATTAAGAATTATATATTCATATGAATTACTTTATGCATTTGGTATAAAGCATTTCATTAAATAAAGACATAAATATTAAATAATCTTAGAAAACAATATTTTTATATGTGACAGTTTTAGTTGGAGATCTCTTTAAGATCCCATGAAAACAGAATTGTAACTAACCAAAATTTACTTGATGTTCATTTTTTTAACTGTAATTTAGGTCATTATGCTAAATGTATTTATAATCTTTTCAATTGTTAATGCTATTTTTGTTTACTCACCAGTGACTTGGTTTTTCCAATTTGGTGACTTTTGTAGAATTAAAGAATTAAAGAATAAACACTTTACAAAATTTATATATAAAATCCAGAACGTTTGAGAATTCAGAAATGATTTTAAAGGGTACTATATCCATAGTATCAACAAAAATGTTGATGCAAAAATACTTTAGTGAGGAAAATTTTACAATGTCACAAAAAATATAAATAATTTGATACATTCCTAAAATATGTTAAAAAATAATATGTATTTTTATAACAATTTTTACTATGTTAATCTATCATATTTCTTGTAAGATATAAAGTTCTATGGTAATAAGAAAATTACTAGTGAAATTATATTAAAAACATTTAAGTTGAATGGTAACAAAAATCCATCTAATCTAACAATGCATAGTAAAGCATTCCAAGTGACAGAAGAATTTATTTTAAAACTTTATTTACATATTAGGTCTGTACTTGATTCAGATATTCAAAATAAATAATATGTATTTTGAGCACTTATCACCCCCTATCAATTCAAAATATTTGCAGACTTGGACAGAGATCTCATTAAAGACCATCTTACTAATAGCTTTTTAATATGTAACAAACAATACAATATTAGAAATAACTTGATTAATAAGTATATATAACAACAACATTTTGATGATAAAAATATCAAGAGAAATCTTATATATAATTTTTGAGAATCTAAATATCAAGCCATTTTACTTTGAAAAAATTCTCAGAATTCTCAAAATTTTATAAATGCATAATTAAATAATAACATATCTAGATAACATTGTCAATATGTTTCTATTGAAATAAATAAAATTTGACTAAAAATATTTACAATTAAATCCTAACTTTTTGAAATATTAACATTTTAACTTTTATAAATAACGACTTTGGAATGATTTAGATATACTGTATATATATATATCAATACTTTAGAATTATTTTTAATGAAATAAATATTGAATATTGAATGATTTTATTGATAACTTGTTTTAAATTTACTTTTTGTTCCTCTTTCTGTATAAAGATTTCTATTGAAATAGATAAATTTTGAAAATATATTTTTAAATTTAATTCATCAAATTATTACAAAAAGACATCTCTTTAATGTTTCAAAGATAACATTTCAATGCATTTAAGTTTAAATGTACTAAATTGTTAAATGTACTTACTAATAGCTTTTTAATATGTAATTAAATATTAAATTACTTATAAAGGTTGAGTATCACTACTTTGAAATGCTTGGGACTGAGAATGTTTCCAATTTTAAATTTTTCCGGATTTTGGAATACATATGGTGGAGTTGAAGAAAAGTGAAGAAAATTATCAGATCTTTCAGACATTTTTAACAATATATAAACAATACAATAAATAATAAATATGACAGATAACTTGCATTGACAATATTTAACAATTTACTGAATCATAACAGTATGTCACAGCTGCAAGTGCACTATTGTATCATCATTCATAAAATAAACAATGAGTATTTATAGTTCTATCCCAATCCTTATTATAAAAGCAAAGTTACAAATTTCAGAATATTTCAGATTGGGGATAACTCAATCTATATTGATAGATAAAATCAAACATTTTTATAAATGTTTAGAAAAAAAATAAATTTACCTCATTAGAAAATTGAATAAGTCTCAGTGGCAACCACTGAGTGCCTAATAATTTATCCCATAGCATTCCTTTATTCCATACTTCTATAATGAGTCCTGTATCCATTCGATTAGTTTCACTATAAAAAATTAAAAAAAGATATATTTTTCTCAATTATCATAATAAAATTATATTTTTCTTATAAAAATAAAGAATTTAAATTTTAAATAATATATCAATATAATACATTAATATAATAATCATATATATAATTTTGATTTGTTGGTTTGTTTGTGCTGAATAATCTCGTAGATGGTGGAAGCTACAACTGCCAAACTTGGTATGGTTCTCTGCAATTGTCCAACTTAGATAATTGCCCTATTCAGTGATTTTTTAGAATAACCATTGCTAAACAATTATAAAATAATCCAAAAATTCCATAGACTAATAATTTAGTCAATAGATGGCATTATGTGTAGTCTATGTTTTTTGATTAAATTTAATCATATCAGACCAAAATGTCATCATCATGACGTAACAATGTGTGAAATCATAAGATAATTTCGTTTTGTGATGCTACAATGGCATCACATTGTTGCAATGATGACATCATTGTGGCCTAATATTCTAATTAACACTCTTTTCTATAAAACTTACCGCTTTTTATACAGTACTTATATGTAAATTAATGAGGTAACTCAAAGCACTATTAAGCAGACCGTGTATTCAAAAACTAAACAACTTTTATTTCGAGTAGCGCTTTCGGCATAAATGCCATTGTCAGCTCTCACAAAAGTTCAAATGTTCTTTTTTTAAAATCAAGAACATTGAGTTTAACATACACTACTATTATTCTAAGAATACAAGTTCAAATGGTTAAATATTTGAATTGTTCTTTTCTTTCCTCCTTTTGCACATGCTCTCTGCAGAAAAAATTCAGAATGAATTTTTTCTGCAGAAAAAATATAAAAACGATGCAGAAAAAAATTTGGATAAAATATACAGAATAAACATATAAGGGAAACAAAATAATTAAAAATAAGAAAAAAGTAAAAATTCATAAACAAACTCTTTCTGGTTTTACTTGCAGTCCTGTTACATAGGTACCATATCCTCTAGTCTGTTATTTCTTAATTATGTGTTCAGGTTCAGCAGGTATCTCCATAGCATCTGCACACTGCCAACTTGCCTGTCGTTAATAATAACCGTGTTAGGCTTAACTTTAAATATCTGGATGGTTTCTGCTGTGTAAAGCTTGTCGATGTTGGTAATCTGCTTGGTCACTCTGCTTCCCTGCCAATTTATACTTACATTATTTTCATAAGCCTTCCTGGCCAATGCTGTGGTTAAGCTCGCATTTTTGATGTTCCTCTTGTTCTCGGCTATCCTTTCTTTCAGATTCCTACGAGTCGCGCCTATGTATAATTCTTCAGTGTCATTGTCTAAGTTTCGGAGCAGGATGTTGTACACGCCTGTCTTCTCGTCGTGGTTAATAGGGTCTTTAATGTTCCTCAGCAGGTTGAAGATTGTTGGTGGTCTCTTAAATGTGGGTTTCTTTCCAATTTTCTTTACCACATTTCTCACTGCTCTAAAGTCTCTTAACTCCTCTGTTATCACGGTGTAGCTATCTTCCTGGGCATAGCTATGTTGTTCAGTTATGCTGCAGTCTCCTTGGGGTGGATTTTCCTCTGGATTGGGTTTTCTTTTTAGCTCCTTTAGTATCTTGTTAACAAGGGCGTGCTTGTATCCATGGTTCATTGCTATTGTTTTAATGGTGTTTATCTCTGTTCTCAACGAGTCTTCTTCGCTACAATGGGTGAGTGCCCTGGCCAGTAACGATCTTATTGCTGCCATTTGTCGCTGGACCACTCTGGTATAATAACTGCTGTGTTAGTAGGTTTCCTATAAACTTCCATCATGAAGGAGGTGCCTTTTACTTTGAGGTTGACATCCAGGAAATGTATGCTAAGTTTACTATTTTGCTCTAATTTTAGTTTCAGGCCATAGCTCAGCAAAGTGAACTGTTCTGCTAGGAGTTCAATTTTATCATCACTGTTCCATATAATAAACAAGTCGTCTATATATCTGAGGTAAAGCTGAGCCTCCTTTATGATAGGTTGTAGACTGGTCTGCTCTAGTGATCTAATGATGAGCTCCACGGGTGTTCCTGCGAGGGGGCTTCCAATTGGGACGCCCTTCGTTTGTCTATAAAATTCATTGCTGAACCTGAAGTAAGATTCATGGCAGAGGATGTCTGCTAATTCTCTGAAGAGGTGCGCATCTGTGCTTCCATTGGGAATGTTCTCTACGAAGAAACGTTATAGGCAGAGGCATGCAGGTGCAATGTTTATGGATGGGTATAGCTTCTCGAAGTTATATGTTGTCAGGATCTCGTCTTCTTGAAGCCTGAGCTGCTTAAGTCTAGAGATGAAGGCTTTGGATGATTCAATAGCATAGGGGTAGTGTCTTTAATTTCGCATTTATCCATTTGGCTATTTTTCGTTCTAAGCTGTAGGTTGGGCATCTTACCTACTATAGGCCTAAAAGACAGAGGTGTTTTATGGGTCTTGGCATATGCAAAGAGCCTCGGGCAAGATGGATTAGATATCTTTTTTACTTTCATGAAGTCTGGTATGCCCTCTTTTCTCAAGATGTTGTGGAGCCTTCTGTCAAAATTAGACATAAAAAGCCATTGGATTCTAAATACTATAATTAATAAATTATATGCTCAAAATGATTTTGTTCAAATGTGAGATGTTGTCACAAGATCCCATGATGTCATCATGACATCATAAATAAATGATCTCACAATTTTATATTTTAATAAATTCAGAAAGATAAAATAATTTTTTGTAATTCAATTAGGCTGATGATAATTAACAAATAAAATTAATGCACAAAATAATTTTCCAATTGATAAAAATTCTTTCTGAGGACAACACAATGAAAACTGGTAAAATGATCAATTTTCTTTAGGTATAATATACAATATCAAGCATTACAAATTTCAATGTTCCTCCAAGTAAATCTTTTTCAAATTGAAGAGCAAAAGACATATAGATTCATAAGTTCATGAAACTTCTAGAAATTATAAAGATTGTACTAAAAAACAACTGAATGACTGAAACTGAAGAAGAAATTAACATGCAAAATAATCAAAGCAGAGTTTTCCTAATATATTGTATACATTTTCAAACTATATCCAGGCAATGCCAGCAGTGCCGGATTAAACAAGATGGAGGCCCTTAGGCAGTCGAAATCTCGGGGCCCTGTTACCTAATAATTTTAGGAATATGATTTTATTACACAACAGTTTTAGGAATGTAATTTTATTGCACAAAAAATAATAAATTATCAAAAATTAATATAAAATATAAATAAACGATAATTATTAAAAGTAAAGTATATATTACTTCTTACTTATATACCCATGTTTACCTCAAACTCTTACTTTAAATATTATATACAATAAAAAAAATTAAAAATAATTAAATATTTGAATACAATAAAAAAAAAATTAAAAATAACTAAATATTTGGTTTTCTCAATTTTCTGGCCATGAATTCTTTTAGAACATCTTGGAATTCTATGTTCTGCAATACGTCATATTCAATGGCCATAATAGCAAGTGAGTTCAGTCTTTCTTGTGTCATTGAAGATCGATGACAGTTTTTTAGCACTTTTAAACTTTGAAAAGCTTCGTTCACCATTAGTGTTTGTTATCATGAGACACCTATATATTTTTAATGCTGTCATAACATTGGGAAACGTTGATTGCACCAAGTTTTCGAAAATAAGTTTGTATGATCGCGATGCTGGTACCGTTTCTTCATTTTTAAAATCTTCTATTTGTAATATGAAGTACTTAAAATAAACCATTTCATCTGCAAATTCGAATTCGATGTACTCAGGGTAATGTTCTCTAAATCTTTGGGCTTAAAAAAGCTTTAAATATTTTTTCTATTTGGGTTCCTCGTTGACTTCCCTTGATGGGAAGCAACGAAGGAACCCAAATAGAAAAAATATTTTATTATATGCTTCCAAACGACGGGAAAGTTCTCCACATAAATTGTCTAATACAGGTAGATAAGTTTCAATTTTTAATTTTTCACTTCCTTGAAGCACAACATTTTCTGCGTCACAGTCATCGTAATGTCGTTTTCTTATGCACACACATCTACATTCATCAGTGTATTGCGAATCTATTTTCCCATTTGCCTTTCTTTCGTATTCATCAAACATTTCTCTTTGCAAATTTAAAAAATCGAGTAATGATTTCAGAAGATTGACGGCTGTTTAAAGTTCTATTGATTTCATTTGTAGAGATTTATTTACTCCATTGATCCGGTTTAAGATTACAGCCCAGAAGCCTGCCATGATAACATTTTCTTTCTTTGACAAGTCATTTAGGAGGCATTTAGCTTCATGAATTACTTGTGGCTTTTGATTCATATCTTCAGCAATGACCTGCAAAGCTTTCTGGAAGCTACTATAATCTTCGGATAAAGCCTTAGTCGCATCAGCTCTTGCACACCACCTTGTGTCATTCACTCCTTTTAGAACTAGTGCAGAGTCTTGCTGATATTCATTATCGCTGTCCTCAACACATTGCAACATAATTGCCCAACGGTGTGTCGATGCTGAGAAAAAGTTGTACATTGCTTGCATAAGCCCGAAGAATGAAACTGCTCCAACACAGCTTTCTGCAGCACATACTCCAACTAAATTTAGCGAGTGTGCTGCGCACGGAATGTAGTGTGCAAGCTGATTTATCTTTAAAATATGCGCTTGAAGACCATTGTAGCATCCTGACATATTTGCTGCATTGTCATAAGATTGTCCCCTTAAGTTTTTTATATCAATGCCGCATTTGTTTAGGAAGGTCAAAACAGTGCTGGCAAGCGCTTCTCCAGCGTGACTTGTTATGGGAATGAATGTAAGAAAGCGTTCTGTCACTTCACCATCAGATACTCCCACATATCTAAGCACTATTGTCAATTGGTCAGTATGAGCTATGTCTGGTGTAGAATCAACGCTCAGAGAAAAGTATTTAGCTTCCTGGATTTCCTTTATAATAGTTTCCTGAACTTTATTTCCCATTATTTCAATTATTTCTTCACATATTGTAGAAGACAAATAGGAAGGTTTTCCTCGACCTTTATTGCCGTATTTGGCTATATGTGAACTAAGAAAAGGGTCGTACTCCGCGATTAACTCTAAAATTCCCAAGTAGTTGCCATTATGTTGAGAACCAATGAGTTCTACATCACCGCGAAACGCTAATCCACGTGATGAGAGAAATTTGATTACTGACACTACTCTTTGCAGAACTTTGATCCAATATTCTTGTTCTTTATTAAATTGAGTTTCCAAAGAACTGTCGATTTGATTATGTATGCGTCTTCTACAAATAAGTGTCTGTACACATGCCCGATGCGTTGAACTATCTTCATGCGTTTTCATTCTTTGTGCCGCATTCTTCCAATCGGAAAATCCTTCCAAAAATTGAGATTGGAAAGCAGATGTTTCACTAAATAGGACACATGAGAAACAATATACATTTCCTGTGGATGGAGAATACATGAGCCATTCTCTTTTGATTTTTTCACCACTTACATGTTTTCGAAACATCATCGAATGGGAAAATTTTCTTTTACAATCATCATACTGTCTGCATGAAGCCGAAAAATCATTGTCAAAATGTTGACACTCCGCAGAGTCTCTTTTACACCAAAAATTTCGCACTTCTTCAGTAATATTTCGCCATTACCCAATATTATTTTGACATTCTGGTCCCAGGTGGTTTCTGTTTTGAATATCTAACTGAACATTCGAATCAGTTTGAATGGCATCCTGTATCTGAACCTTATCTTCATCTTCAACAATCTTTTCAGGTGGAAGATCTACTGCCATAATTTCACCTGTAGACGTACTTGGAGAAATATCAAGTTGATCCTCCGTTGATATTCTACGAGTGAAGCCAAGTTGAAAAAGTTTATGTTTTTTTTTCATTTGTTCAGCAAGCTTGTTTGATTTCTCTTTTTGATTTTTTTGTTTTTCTGCACCACTTAGGTACCTCTTCTTTATTGGCGTCGACATTTAGGAGTACAAAAAACGACAAAAAGAAAATAAAAAAGTAAATCTTTAAGTCTCAGCCAAAAGTAAGTAAGAACCTAGAACAAGATAAATTCACTTCGTTATGGACGTTGACTCTTTTCAAATTTTATTATAACCAAGGCCTAATGTAGACTTTTGAAATATATTTTTTGAGCCCTTACCCCTACCAAAAAAGTATTAAAAATTTACAACAAAAACTATAATTATAATTATAGTTTATCATAAATAAAACTTATAATTTTATCATAAATAAAACTGTACAGTCGGTAACACGAAAGAAA
>AYEL01052722.1:0-29706 GCA_000484575.1 Olivierus martensii
TATTGGTAAGATTCTACTTTGATTGTTTCGCGTTTTCGCGACGCCGCGCGCGTATATTAACATCTACTTTATCGAGAACGAAAAATGCGACAGACATTAAAGCCTAGAACACACCGAGACTTTTCTGCGCAGAATAGCAGAATGCAGAAACGTTTCATTCTGTTTTGGTTCTGTTTTCTGCAAAATATAGCAAGTGACACACACAAATGCAGTTAAGAAACGAAAAGCGGCACCTTATGTCTTTCTTATATTTAGCAAACTGATAATTTATAAATATATTCTAAAAACAATTTCAAATATTATACATGAAATATTTTCATTTTAAAACGAAATGCTAACAATGCTAATGAAAAACGAAATGTAAACTATGCTACGATTGGTTGTAGTTGGGCAAAAAACTCGAGCAGAATGAAAAAGTTGAACTGTGTTTAATTTTCTGCCTAGATATGCATAAATTTCTTTCTGCTTTTTGCCTCTCTGTTATACTGCACAAAAAAGTCTCGGTGTGTTCTAAGCTTAAGGCTGGATTCATACTGGCCTTGCGACTGCGATAGCAATCATGACCGCAACTGAGGTTTGCGACAGAACATGCATATTGATCACGACCGGCTTCACGATTTTTCGAATCAATCAACTAGTAACTGCCTAAACAATAACCAATAAGATGTGATGTAGCATACAGTTCATAAAAGATGGCCAAATGCCTCCTTTCTATTGGCTATCGTAATGACGTAGCCGCTGCGACCCCGACAATATTCAGCAAGTTAAATATTGTCGTGGTCGCAGTAAAGAGTCGGGAAGCGAGGCCTGATGGGATTGTTTCTATAGCAAACGTCGCGGTTGTGGTAGAGATCGCAGTCTCAAGGCCAGTGTGAATCCAGCCATAGGCGCGTCGCATTAGAGTCAGACGCGAAAACGCGGGGCAGTAAAAGTAGAATTCTATCCATTTTGATTACAGAAATTCTCTAGAAAATAAATTTATTTTCCAACATAATATTGCATAAAATAACTAAAATATTTTCAAAAATTTAATTAATTATTTTTTAATGTTCTTAGAATTAAAATTTTATTTTACAGAAATTAATTATTTGAATCATTTTATAAAACTTTTTATACAGTAACAGTACAGTATTTAAACACAGCTTTATTTGTACATGAGAAAAAATGAAGTTTTATGACGTGCTATTAAGTACATCTTTCCTACGGCAACATCTATAGCTATTTAGAAAAAAATGGATTCATTTCCTAGATAGATTTGTTCAAAAATTCGTAGTAACTATTCTGGAGATGTTTAGAGATCATGAGAAAGCAAATAGGTCTAAGTATTTAATCAAAAATAATATGATAGTTCAGATTAAACATAATATGGTATGCATATATATTATTAAGATAAACAATCTTATAATATATTGGTTTAATTTTTATTAAAAAAGTAGAACTTTTAATAATAATAATTTAGAAATTTAGTATTACAATAAAATGTACGAAATTAAAAAATGATGTTTTCAAAATGTTTTTATCTAGCTATTTACTATATCAATATAAAAATTGCTTATAAATATCGAACTTCATTCCTGTTGTTCCAAAATTTTTAACATATATTTAAACAGTTAAATTCAATCATGAAAACATATAAAAATCATATTTTCTTAATCCAGTTCTTTTCTGAACTGTTACAATTAGTAAATCAGATTTTAAATAGTCATTCATAGTTGAGATATTTTCCTTTAATGATTTATCATGAAAATAAATTGCTAAACAAGACTTTTGAAGTGAGATAGTGAGCAAGTCCTAAAACGATTCCAGTTTGAATTGTCAATCCGATGAAATATCGTCTGAAAAATAATTTTATTTAATTAATTTAAAATATGAAATATTGATAATAAAATTAAATATATACTTTTTAAGACATTTTCTAGCTTCTGGTATAGTAGAATCGTCTTCTTTAAAGAGGTATCTTCTGGTACCAACTACATAATTTTTCAAGTATTCCTCCCAGTCTAAGGATGATATATCGAAATTGAAATTCTAAATAGGGGGGAAATGACATTAATTAATTCAAAAAGAAAAAACTTTTATTGAAAAGCAAAATAATTTAAGAAAAATAATTTTAAAAAGCAGTTCCGAAAAGAACTAATCATCTACTTTCTGAAAATGACTTTTATTTTGAATGATCAAAGCTAATAGATTAAAATATCTGATACAGGTATTCTTATTCCGAAATGCATTGGGACCAAAAATGTTTCGGGTTTTGAATTTTCTGGATTTTGGAGTTGAAGAAAAATGATTAAAAAATTCACTATTAGACTTTTTTGACATTTTTAATGATATATAAACAAAACAGTAAAAATTAATCAAAAATTTTTCGCTATGATAATATTTGAAGGTTTACTGAATCATGACAGTGTGCGCGCACTATTATGTCTTCTTTCATGGCACAATGAGTAATGGTCTTATCACAAAGGTTCCTTATTGTGAATATTGTGAAAGCAAAGTTACCGATTTCGGAATTTCGAATTGGGGTACTCAACCTGTATGTCATTAAAATCGTTTGCAGTAACAAACCTGTATGTGAATATTTTAAAACATCTTTTAAATATTTCGGTTTCTTATTCTTAATACTGTACTTTTTTATTTTATTTATTTATTTATCAGTTCCATCACTCATAAACAATAGGAAAGACCCCAGAGCAAAATACCAATACAACTATGTAGTTATCATATAATTCATTTATTATATTGTACAGGGATGGGCAATTATTTATTTTCTGCCGAGGGCCGGATAAACAATCCTCAGGAGGAAGCGGGCCGTATAAAAATTGAAAAGTACCTAAGGGCGAATTTAACCTTACGACGCCGTAATTATGTAATTATTATTTATTATTATGTAATGAAATTGTTGATAACAACATTAGCTACTCTATTAATAATTAATAAAAACTACTTTGACATAAAATGACTATTCACGTTCAAGCAAGACTGATTCTTGCACAAACATATTTCTTTCACTTGTGACACAAGAAAAGTATATTTTAAAAATAATATTGATACACGAACATATTCTTTGTATAAGTATCACAAAAGTGGCTACACACATTAACGAGATTGACAAGAATGTGTGCAATAAATTGGCGCAACTATTATTCTTGTTCTGTCTTAGTTTTTGTTTGTATGTAAAGAGTTCAAATCATCTAGAAACTATTTTTTTTCATTAGAAACATTAGAAAACAATTCTTCCTACAAATTAATAAATTCAGATAATTTTCTTTAAAAACATTTTATCAAACTGATTGATTACTAACAATCCATTACATCAGAATATTACAAAATATTAGGTACCTACGTAATTTTGTAAAACAAATTTACAGCTTAATGTGAAAGATGAAATTTACTATGTTCATGGTTAATTATATCATCAAAATTTGGAGTAACTCGATAGTGTACGTATATATTAGCGACAAGCCATAAAATTATGAGCGTAAAAAAGAAAAAAAAACTTATCATTACCATGATGAATGGGAACATGATTGCTTTTTTTCCATGATTAATGGCAAATACTCTTGTCTAATATGTAATTCAACTGTTGCTATTCTAAAAAAGCGAAATATCGAAAGACATTTTCGAATTAAGCTCTCCAATTATAAAAATGAATAGCCGAAAGACTCCGAAATACGTAGAGCAAAAATTATAGATTTAAAATTGAACACACACAACAAAATATACTCGTAAAAATTTTAAAAATTATCTCTTTTGTCATATCCAAATTTTGAATCAATTGCAAAATCTACAGAATGATAAATATCGCATTAAAATTTTTGTTTGTGTACCCACGTATTCGTAGTTATTTTCTTATTTTCATGTTATGAGAATTGATTTATTTTTTTAATAAATTTTAAATTATATACTGTAGATAACATTGCTATTTTTGTACTTTTATTCTCTGGATATCGGTAGATCGGTATATCGCTCCGGTGAAAAAGTGGCTCACGATCATAAAAAGGTTTGGCAGTCCTGGTGTATAGTGTAAAAGTGGTGTGACATCATTCCATTTTTACATCATAGATACGTCATATAACAATGCTTTTTGTGACATCAACCATTGTTGCGTACTCATTGAGTCAAACTGGTGAGTCTATAATACCATACCGAAATCGCATGTGACACTGAAGATTTAAATGAAGGCATTTTCGTTACTACTCAAAAATGCTCCACCTCTGGGGATCTCCATTCATGTAGCTTATATCATCTACAAAGAGCGAAATCGCTAAGTAAAGTTTGTTCTAAAACGTTAAACGGTACGGAACTCTTTGCGGGACAATAAGACACACAAATATTACAGTTTATAAATATATAGAATAGGTAGTATATCTAATGCTGCTTGGTCAATATTTAAATCCAAATCTATATATATAAAATGCAATGTGTGTCTGTTCCGCAAAGGCTTCTGCATCGTTTGACTCCTCGGGAACCGAATTTGGCCTAGATACTTCCCTTAGCCTTGTGGATAACTTAAGTTACTATTGGTCGAGAAAATATCGCCCCAGATAATGGGACATTTAAGGTGTCAACGAAAATGTCTTTATTTAAATTCTTAAGAATGATGTTCGAATTCGCAATGATATCATAACAAACGACGCTGAAGTGACGTCACTGATGTAGTAAGTGAGGAATTTGGCCTAGATACTTCCCTTAGCCTTGTGGATACATTAAGTTACTCTTGGTCGAGAAAATATCGCCCCAGATAATGGGACATTTAAGGTGCCAACGAAAATGTCTTTATTTAAATTCTTAAGAATGATGTTTGAATTCGCAATGATATCATAACAAACGACGCTGAAGTGACGTCACTGATGTAGTAAGTGATGGTGACATCATAAAACGATTTCGTTATATGATGTCACGAATATGTAACAATAGGTGGAGCAACTATGACGTTACATTTCCCATTATGATGACATCATTGAAACATAATGTTCTAATTAAATCAATTGGTTAAAGCAATAGCAAAATTGGACACACAAAGACAATGGGTCCCAAATACTTGAAGTATATGAAAACATCGTTACATCACACATTCATAGCGGACATCGTCATCACAAAGATGTGATGTCATCATAATAACAATGATTGACTTCATAAAATAATTTCGATATATGAGGTGACCTCATACATAGAAATTGCATAAATTTGCTATTGCTGAAATAATTGCTTTAAAAAATTTCATAATGAATAAAATTTTCATTCAGATCATTATAAAAAGATAATGAATGGCTCATTTTCAATGCAAAATTTTCAAGATATTAACATATATATTTATTTTAAACCTTTATTTATCACATCAAAGATTATGCGATATTTCTTAAACATATATGAGGAAATTTTTTTTTTGAATGCGCAATGTAACTATTTGGCAATAAACCCAAATTTTGTTGAAATAAAAATAAAAAATGTAAAAATTTTTTTAATTTTTCATGGTTTCTTAACATATGTTCTATTCAATTTAAAAATTTTACCAAAAATAAAACAATCATGCATTTGAAGGATATAGTAAATTCATTAATTCTTTAAAAATTATAATTCCATTCGGGATACGAGTTTTAATTTTCATATACAGTGGCTTGAAATCGAGGGGGATGCTGCAACTTTTGAAATATGCATGTATACTGCAAATACAAGTGTATACGTATTTCGATAAAATAGCAAAATTACGGTAAAAATTTAAAAGAATTAAAAATGAAAAAATATTGTTTATTGTCGATAAAATTATACAATTTAGTATAATTCATAATGTTTTGTCTTTAATTGTAATGTCCAAATATTTAAAGAGATGGATTAAACACGAAAAGTATTACCAATACACTACTATTGGCACAGACTGCATATAAACAACAGTGGAACTGTGCGACGAACAGTGCCGAATTACGCTAATAGCTCGCATCCACTCATGTCACTATGACATGCATATGTTTCCGCGAGCAAGCGCTAATAATAATATGGCACTGTGGTAAACATGATGCCGCAAGTGTCCTTCGCTCTCCTAAGTGCTACAAGATAGATTTATTATTTTTTATACGAAATAAGAGAATTGTGTAAGATTGTCGATAAAATTAAATATTACAAGCAAATATAAATATTAATAAATATATTTATATACCGAGAAAAATTGGGGGTGCTGCAGTTTCTCAGTGCCTATGCACCAGCCGCTCCTGGTCATATATAACATTTTTAAAAGACAAGATGAAATTCTCATAAAAAAAATTGTGTAAAATTTTGTTCTGGTAATGTTTTAGAGAATGAATTTAAATTTATTTGAATAATTCTCTAAATGACTATTATGACTAATCACAAAAATTATTAATATGAACTAATTATAAGTTACATTGAATCAAATTGATTTCAAGGCTGGATTGGCCGCGTGGAAACGCCTCGGTTTCCATCTTAGATGAACGGATTCTATTCTGAGTCCCACCCCATGAAATTTTTATTTGCGATCTGGGCACGACCTGTCTATCTCCGTCCTCTACAATTCGACAGACCCATCCAAGGTAGGCAGCCCATGGTAAGGCTTGTTTCGCATCCGCCACTTGCTCTGCTTGAATGGTAAGTGGCGACATCTGTTAACAGAAAATAGTGTTCAGAATCTCAAAAACAAAAAATCAGTGCTCTGTTTCAATCATGCAAAGATATATAGTGATTCGTTTAAAAAATACATTAGAAATATATTAAATTTTATATAATTCTAATAAAAATAGTCGGCCGGATGGCCGCGTGGTAAAGCTTTGGCTACCCTGGAGGATCCCGGTTCAAATTCAGGTCCCATACCTCCAGATTTTCAGGAGGAGTTCGGTCACAGCTCGTTGAACCCCATTCTTGCACCATCCGGTTAACCCCATCGAGAGTGCTGGCCAGCCTGTGATGGGCTCTATAAGTGGCAGCCGCCAGATACAGAATATCCAATGAGGATATGGCGGCTTAATCTAACTAACCTAACCTAATCTAATGAAAATATATTAAATTTAGAAATATATTAAATTTTATATATTTCTAATGTATTTCTAACTTTCTTAGAAATTTGTAACTCAGAATTACTTTACCTCTCTGTCTTCTGGTGACATCTTCTCCATCAATATTCTACTGTTATTAGAATGGAACTTCCATTCTCGAGTGGAAAAATATTCTAAAACAGCAATGGCCTTGTGCAATTTTTTGTAAATACTTATTAATCTAAATTATAATAATAGAAAAATTTTCATTATATTTTAAAACAAATTCAAAGCTAATTTAATATAGAAAACTTCCCACTTTGGTTTCTTTCCAATGACAATGAGTAGAAAATCCATTAATGTTGCAGGTAACTGATGTTCCATCAAAACGCAAAGTCGATTCCAAAGATAATTCCTTTTGAATCCTCCAGCTGGATATATGAAAACCTTCTCTGACGGATAATTCCATACGTATTTTGTCATAGTATTCACAAAATTGAACCATGTCAGTGGATTTATAGTGCCGGAAATACAGTTGTAGGTCACAATTTCTTGTGAGCTAAAGAATATTTTTAAGGTTACAATGCAAAATTAGTTATAAATTTTAATATATCATTCTACAGATAACTGTATATTTATTATAGTTTTACGATTTATATTTATTAATACAGGAATCCCTTGATTAGTGCGGGCTTGAATAATGCGGTTTTGATTAGTGCACAAAAAAACATTGAGACTATCTCTTAATATATGCGGTGCCAAATTTGATTAGTGCGCTTCAACAAGTGCGATATTTTCTTCTTTTTTTTGCAAACTCTCTGAAGCGTTGGAGACTGAATCTGGGGGATTGTAGTCTACACGATTCGAGTACTGCAATGAATTTATTTATTTATTTAATTCTATTAATATTACAATTTTCGTCATATTTATTATATTTTAAATTCGTTTGTAATTTTATTTATTAATAAATTTAGCGTGAATGGCAGCTACTTAATAATAGCAATTACAATATTATATAGCCAGCCTTGCCTTCAGTTCCTCTGCAGTACTCGATGTCTACGACGTGCGATTATTTTTTACAAAATTTATGCAATTTTGTAAAAATTAATTTTGCTTTATGAAAAATTAATTATTACTATGAATTTTTAAATATTGATACATATTTCTCAATGATTTAAAGTACATGTAATGCAATATAGATACGTTTTGAGAGAGAAAAAATACATGTTTATAATTTTGATATTTTCCAGGATTTATTATAATTGTTCCCATTGGTTTTTTAGTTTGATTAGTGCAGTTTTGATATATGCGGTGTATTGCGAGGATTTAATAACAGCACTAATCAAGGCATTCCTGTAGTTAGGTTAGATTAATATAAGTTATGCAGCCTAAATTCACTACGGATGTAGCGGCAACTTCAGAATTCATACAGACTAGCCATAACATATTATGGGTCAAACGAAAAGTTGAAGAAGAGTATTTAAGAGCCAAGCTTGGATCCCTTCTGAAAAATAGTTGTGCATGAATTCAATTCATATCCTTTAAGCCAGGGGTGGGCAAACTTTTGGGAGAAAGGGCCATATTTCATCAATGAAATATAGCCTAGGGCCACTTTCCCAGCGATTCCTATCCTTCACCATCTGACCCCCTCCACAGGTGTGTGTGTAGCCCGTAGCTGGAAGTGATCCTGCCCTTTAGTAATTTATCTGATTGCAAAGGGGCGTAAAACAAAATAGCAAAAAAAACTCCCAAAATCCCGCCTTCACCTAATAACTGTCTAAGGTGATAAAATTCTCTTAGAAAATTATGTAGCCAAAATAAAAAGATCTTAACGGGTGCATTTGTTGACTAAGATATTATAAAAGGGTGACATGTTAAAATTAAGCAAATTTTCTTAGATCATTAGCCGTTCAGCTTTCATTAGCCGTTATATGAATCATGATTTGAATAATGCCAGCAGTCCGAAAAAAGAGAAACGCCATTTTCAGAGAAGCTCGGCAGGATCGAAATTTTTTTTAATTATATATTAAAATTATAATTTAATCATTTTAAATTTGAAACAATAATTAAAAGCATACCTGTTTAGGAAATTGGACAAATATTAAATACAAATATCGTGAAATTACGAAAGGCATTGAGTTGATTGATTGACAAAACGATTTTATTTGATTTTGAATGTATTTTGCAACCTATTTCTTATGCAATGACATTTATTCTGGTTAACGGTTAATCAAATCTATTTTTATGCAATGACGTTTATTCTGGTTAATGGTTAATCAAATCTATTTTTTTAAGAAATATGACACTAATGACATCTACAGTTTACCATATGAATTGTTATTTATTACTTTTCTAGAAATTACATAAACTATATTTGCTGAATATGTGAAATAATATTTATTACTTTTCTAGAAATTGCATAAACTATATTGCTGAGATATGGATTGATATTTTTTTGTATTCATTTTTATTTACTATAAAATTATTGGCATTATAGTTATTAGTTGGAGAGCCACATCAAGTAGTTCCGCTGAACGCGGTTTGCCCACCCCTGCTTTAAGCTGATAAGCGACTGCTTTACTATAAAACCATCTATAAAATTATTGGCATTATAGCTATTAGTTGGAGGGCCGCATCAAGTAGTTCCGCGGAACGCGGTTTGCCCACCCCTGCTTTAAGCTGATAAGCGACTGCTTTACTATAAAACCATTCTATCGACTAATAATACTTAGAATATTTAAATTTTTTAAATTTAACAAATACCTTTTTTATTATAACAAATATTTGTTGATTAATTTTAGAATTGCCTTATTAGTGATCTAAGCAATTTTAGTTTTAAAATATCTCCAAAATTACAAGCAGGTTTGTGAAAAGATACACAATTAAAACTAAATTAACCTATATACAATTAAAATTAAATTATTATTTTTACATTTATACAGAATGTTTCTAAAAGGTCTGGCCAAATTTAAATCACAAATGCTACATATCCAAATAAAGAAGTCCACATAAACATAGATCCGGAAATGATTCCTTTTTCGAGATAACACCGGTTTTAAAAGCATAAGATTTAATAGTCTATTAGTCTCATAATGGCTATAGTAATTTGTGATTTATAATCAACTGTAACAAAATGAATTATACATAAATCCCAATACTGCAAGATACTAGGTAATCCACGATTAGCAAGAATAACTCATGATTTTTCTTTTTTTTTTTGGAAGATTGTTTTTACTGTGCATTTTTTTGCGCCACTTTAGGTACTAAGTGGAGAGGTTATCCAATTCCCACCACGTATCTCCCACACCCCTGATAGGGCCAGCTCTTTTTCAGGAGGGGTCAGGAGGGATCGATAGCCCCATTGATCCCTCCTGAAAAAATTTAGAGATGTAGGACCCGAAAATTCAACTCAGATTTTCCAATTAACTCTTCATGAAATATTCATCTTAACTTAAATGCACAAATAATAAAATAACTCTTTTGTTCTTTTTAAAAATTCATTTTCGCTTTTCAATTTATTTTGCATATATTTTTCAATTGTTTGTTTTCTTGTGTCAAGTAAATATGATTATAATTTTTAACCTACTTTTCGAAGGAAATAAAGGCTTATAAGATAGGTATCATGTCTATCTATCTGTATCCCCACTAATAAGCCTTACCTTTACTTACTTAGTACTTTTGAATTAATTAATAGTAAATATCTTCATGAAATTTTATATATAATGATATTCAATCCATACCTTAATTATATAGGATTGTTTAATCCTGAAAGATTACATTTAATTTTATCAATAGATGGCGCTAAGTGTTAACCTAAAATACAGCATTCGACGAATTACGAAAGCCAAACATGATATTTTATAGCATATAATTGTAGTGATCACAAATATTACAGTATAAATATAAAACATAATTCAGATTAGTATACTGATATCATATTCAAATCATATCTTCTTTACATGAAAAAGGGCGATACATTATGTAAAAATGCTTTGTTTGCTAGCTCGATATTCGACGAATGCTGTATGTAACTATATGTTGTAACGATATGTTGTAAGACGAATGCTGTATGTATCGACGTATGTAATTCTTCCTTTAGCAGTGTAGAGATAACATATGGCTTACCTCTCGTTAATATCAATCACATTGATGTCACAAGCATCATATACTATCAGGCTATGACGTCACATATACGATGTGACATTGAAATGATGTCGCATAATGATGTAATTATGAATGCGTCACAAATACTAGTAACTTGTGACATCATGATGTTGTAGCAATGAGTGATGTCGCGACAACGTCGTGTCTCTGAGGTGATAACGTAATCGTTGACATCATGTACTGTTACGTCACCATTACGTCACAAATTATCGGAGTTTTATGAGATCATTCATTATTACATCACTATGACATTATATCTGGGACTGTGATGTCATTGTGACAGATATTGAAATAGATCTTGCTGTGTTAAAAAATCAGTTATGCCATATGTTACTCCTACATTGCTAAAACTTAGCACCATCTATTGGCAATAATATAAACCAAAATTACATAAAAAAAAGAAATTCTATCCTACAGGATTAGTCGACCCTATAGGATTAAAAGATATAAGTCAAGGAGTTCTTTAATGGAGATCACTACCAAATTTCATGAAAATCTACTAATTAGTTCAAAAGTTATTAGTGGAAACACACAGATATTGATCCGATCTTATAAGCTTTTATTTCTTTTGAAAAGTAGGTTAAAAATAAACATTAATAATATTGTTAAAAATAATTAATGAAATATAAAATATAGCGAATTTATTTCATTTAAATTTAGAGATCACTTTTAATTTATATTATTAATTAAATAATATTATTAATCATTAAAATTATAGTCAATAATATAAATTCTATACGATAAAAGTGAATAGATCAAATAAAAATTTATTTTCAGTATAGGTTAAATTATTTAATAGCTGTTACCTTTCATGGGGTGTCTGTGCTTTTTCCCAGGCCACAGTCAACATTAAGTTGACTACTATATCTACTGGAATCAAATCAGCAATTTTTTCACCATGAACCAACATAGTCCTCAATATACCTTTCATAGCCTAAAAAATATAAATTTTCTCTTATTATTGTCATATTATCTAAAGATTTTCACTTTCACATACTTACTGCTGCAATAAGTCCATTGGCACCATTTAAACTATCATTCCATCCCTAATGAATTTTGAAAATTAAAATAATAAATGTATAAGAAGTATGATATTTACAGTAGCTTTTACAATAATCTAAGTACTTACAGGAAGAGGTTCCTTCCAACTAGAACTCACAATAGAAGGTCTAACAATAACTATCGGCAAATCTCTATAACTACTATTTAATAAATTTTCTGTAATAGCTTTCGTTAATGTATAAGTATTTGGTCGACCCTCGAGAAGTTTTGGGATTATTTTCTCCATAAAATCATCATTTTCTAAACTGAAATTTAAAAATTATTATAATATTTTCCTGAATAAATTTTAGACTCGTGGCAAGAAATATAGGCTATAAAATATACTCTAGAACATTCTTGTATGCTTCGTAATTCCTAGAAATGGGATATATCTTTTCATCTAATTCTTCTCTCTCGCAGTTGCAATAAGCAGTAGATACATGCACAAATACCTAAAAATAAAACGATATGATTTTGAATATGTATTCAATTTTAAAATATGATATAATAATGACCTTATATCATATAAAAATCGAGAGAATATAAATTCTGTATTATCACTCATAACAGATGTGTTTCACCCTAATATTTGCTAATACGGGTAACCCTCCTATAACATGGTTTCTTACAACACTGTTTCGCTCTAATACTATTTGAAATTTGCGGAAACCCTCATATAACACAGTACTTCTATAACAGGGTTTTTATTTAACACATTTAGAAAATTACGTTTACGCTCCTATAACACAAAATATTTTCATTTTTGTAAATCCATATTAGGGACACACAATACATATAAAATGTAATCATTGGGAAATACTTTGCTAAAATTAGTCATAAATGCAGTCTCGCTAGTTTTCCGTGCGATTTTCAATTTCGATTTAAAATTGAGTTAAAGTGACAATTGAGTATTTTGTGTTCCAAACGTTTAGTTCTTGGATAAAAAATAAATTTTTATTCTTCAATAGAGGAATGTGAAAAAGAAGAAAACTTTTTTAATCATAAACTTTTTTGGGTATATGTTAAGGACGATTGTTTTCTAGCAGGTTGTAGCGGGTTAGATTACAAATTTTGTAGAGAGCAGAAGATACACAAATTTTAAATGCATAAAAAGTTCAGAAAGTGAAGTTGATATGGTTAAAGAAAAACATTGTCGTTTTAACGAAACAGTAGTAAGGATAATTATTAAATGAATTTATATAGGTTATACATTTTTTTTTCTTTCTTTTGTTTTATGTATATTGTTTATTTTAGAGTCTTACGTAAATATTTTAAGGTTATATATTTTTTTCTTTCTTTTGTTTTATGTATATTGTTTATTTTAGAGTCTTACGTAAATATTTTTTCTTTCCTTATGTTTCGTGTTATGAATATTCTTAATAAAAATTAAGTTTCTTATGTGAAATTAAAGTTATTTGTTTTTAATTGGTATTGGAACGTAACTCATCTTTTTGTATTGGCTCTGGATTTCACACAACACGCTCTTTTTCAGGAATCTATCTACCGTGTTATAGGAGTGATACTTATACTGTAAATTGAGAGCAACTATAAAATATTTTCATAATTACCACTAAATTTTTCATAAGACGACAAACATCAGCCACATTTTTTGTTGATTGTACATTATTGGCGAATGATTTACTGTAAATAAACAAATTAAACAAAAAATGTTTTGTATATTATTTTATTTATTTTGCATCATAAAAATATTAGAGTTAAATGAAAATTACCGAAATGGTTCTTCGAATTTAACAGATGCTGCAACGTGAAACACTACAGAAACATTTCTAGTCACTAAATTCATGTCAGAGGGGGACATTCCTAAATTTTCTTGTAATATATTTCCTTCAATGCAACATACTTTATCCAAAATATTTGGGTTATCCTGTTTCACTTTATCGAAAATCTGAAAAATGTAATATATCTATATATACTGTATATATCATCAAAATATACTGTATATAGAAACTATAGTATTATAAATCTATAGTAATCAGATTTATAATTAAAACAAATAAACCAATAACGTTGATTTCAATAATAGATCAAAATCATGGGTTTAAAAAATTCATGTAAATTTCACAGATTAAAAACGGATAAAAGGATATTTTTGAACAATGGGTTTAGAATAAATAGCTCAAACTAGAAGTTGTAATAAATAAATAATTCAAAGTGATAATTTTCTATTATGACATTGATCAAGAAGTCTTATTTAAAAATAAATATTAATTGTTAATAAATATTGAAAAGCATGTAGACAGAAGACTTATTTAATTAAATGCAGTTTCAAAAATTATATAACTGATTATTTAAAAATATTTTATATCTTTACAAATTTATGGCGGAACTGCTTGCCTGCTTCTCCGCCTTATGATAGTGGCGCTGCAGTTATTTTTTTATATTTTCGGTCCTATGGATCCTACCTACCAACGATACCAATCCAAGCCCACCACATTATCCATAATCCCACACTTTTGATCTATGCTATTGACGTGTGAGGAAGCATCTACTATCTCCAGTACATGGCAACTTGCTAAAATGGGATCACAAACGGCTCATTAAACTGTTAGATTGTCACGTGCTAGAGTAGTAAATGCTACCTCACAGGTGAGTAGCATAGGTCAAAAGTAGGAGGGATCTACAAGACTGGAAATATGAAAAATGACCCTAACGCCTCTATCAGAAGGAGAGGAAGCAGGCAATTAATTCCGCCATATATTATTATAGCTTTACATATTATTACAAAAGTTGATTATTCTTACTATTTCTTAATATATATCGATAAGTTATTAACTGAAAGCAGTTAGCTAAATTTTAATTAATCGTCTTTATAAAATAAATAAATATATTATTGAAACAATATAATAACTCATGGAGAATCAGTTTAAAAATAAATCTATAAAGTCTGAAATTTGGATTTTAGAAGATATTAATTTTCTAAAATCGAAATTTCAGATCTCAGAATCAATAAAAATTAATGATAAAATAGGGAATAATGAAATTATTGGTAATATTTAAATATTATGCAAGAAAAAGATCGAAAATCAGATATTCATTTATATGGAAATTGTACGAACAATTTAAGATTTCTATCATAATATGCACAGTTGTATTCAGAAATATCCAAAAAAAAAGTTTCACAAAATAATTTTATAGCGCCAGCTCCATCAAGATAATGGGGGCAAACACCCCTAAATAAACTTGAACAGGGAGCAAAAGAACCTTTCCATCCTCCCCATGTTATTTCATATTTAACAATATAAAAATTATTATAAATGCACATAGTCATTGATAATAATACAATCGTTCATTTTTGTATAAATTTCGTGAAAAATATATAACTTTAGATATTTATCATTCATGCCTCTGTGCAAAAAATTGAAAGTCGGAGCCGCTAACTCCACGCATTATGGAAAAATAAGTCGAAAAGTCCTGAGCTGTTTTTTTGATACGAACTATAACATTCAAACAACGAGATTATAGTTTTGTGATGTCATTGCCACTTTTGTGATTTCCATCGATCTAAATTTCAATTTACATACCACGCATTATGGAAAAATAAGTCGAAAAGTCCTGAGCGGTTTTTTTGATACGAACTATAACATTCAAACAACGAGATTAGTTTTGTGATGTCATTGCCACTTTTGTGATTTCCATCGATCTAAATTTCAATTTACATCGATGGAAATCACTAATTTGTCATTGTTTTGCTTAAATATTGTTAAAATTAAATATATTATATAAAGTTTTTGTTTAAATTTCCTGTTAACCAATTTCCTTCGTAAATCTCTATTTACGGAAATACTTATTTTATTTTAAATATTGTAATACTAAAAAAAACAATGACGTCTTATCATTAATGACCCTTTAGTTTGTACAAATTTAAATATTAAATTGATGGAAATCATAAAAACGAATATGAGTCGCTAAATTGTAAATTCATTTTCGTTTAAAAACTGCATCATTCATCGTGCTTATAGTCTTGTTTTTTTCATATGGAAACATACTAAATATAATATAAAAAAATTGTGATGCGATTAAATTTTATTTACATTTTTGTTTGGCATTCGAACAAACAAGTTTGACTATTTCTGATTTACAAGAACACTTGCAATTGTTTTCTCACTTACTTTCCTGGTATATGAGGAAAAATATAATGTTTATTAAAAAAAAAATGTTAACTACATAAATTATACTTTAATTTATATTCAATATACTACATTTTTCGGAATATATTATGTAAATATGAAATTTTAGTATCCAAATTCCATTTCTATTGCAAGCATTAACTACTTTTCATAAACTTATGCTTTTAATCAAATTTACTACTAATAAACTATATATTAATTAGAATGACTTACCATTTATTAATTTATAATTAAATCATAAATCCAAACTAAATTTTTAGAAAAATAATTTTGCTATTTTTAGACATAATCTAAAATTTTAAGAATAATATTTATATTACCAAAATATTCTTTTTTAATTAAGAAATATTTTATTTATCAGAAAGATATACACTGTACTATATATATTATATCAGGCTCATACTTAATATATACTACTAGAAATTACCCGCTCATATAAATGAGCGGAAATATAATCATGTGATTTAATTTAATAACGCTATATATATAACGACAAAAACACCTCCGAACTCGTGTAGGGAATAGATCGGATAAAAACACCTCAGAATTAGTGTAGGGAATCCAAGAGAGAATCATAAAATGTCATCCAATATTATGTTACAGCGCCATCTGCGAATTCCGTCTTTTTAAAGAAACTACAATTTCAATGTAATTTTTATTCTCTAATATTTAAATTATTAATAACAACAAATAATTTAGGCTGTCGCAAACATCCAAAAATTAGACCTTTCTAAAGATACCCTATTTATAGATATCGATACAGTAGTTCAATCGCAAAACGGACATCCAGCCAACCAGCCACGTTTAACTATTAATATATGCTAGAAATTACCCGCTCATATAAATGAGCGGAAATATAGTGATTTAATTTAATAATACTGTATATAACAACGAAATACACCTCCGAATTCGTATAGGGAATCCCAACAGCATTGGAGATCGTAAAATGGCATCCATTATTACGTTATAGCGCCATCTAAGCACTTTGTCTTTTTTAGAGGAACTACAATTTCAATTTAATTTTTATTGTTTAATTTGTAAATTATTAATAATAACAAATAATTTTGGCTGTCGCAGCATCCTAAAATTAGACCTTTCGAATTATACTTATAAAAATCGGTACAGTGGTTCGACTGAAAAAGAGACATCCACTCAGTCAACCACGTTTGACTATTAATATATATGATGATAATCAGGGAATTTCAGAGAAAATGCGAGGCCTCGGACAATTAATATTTTTGAGTCCCTTCAAAAAAATTTGACAAATATACAGTAGTAAGTGTAAAGAAAAGCAAAAATATTGATAGAGAAATACTGAAACTTTGACAAACACTGAAACTCGAACAATATAAAAATATACAAATATAAATTTTCTATCATTATTGGGTTATAAATTGAGGCCTTTAAAATTGTGAGGCCCAGGGCAGCCGCCCCTCTTGATCCTCTCTGATGGCCATTGACTACACCACTTAATACTGCATTTTAAGGCAATTTCAGTTTGAAAATAGATGAAGAAAAACGAAGAAAAAATTAAAGAAAAATTAACATAAAGGTAAGTCAACAATCACATCATGTACAGTAATACCCCGACTTACGCGAACTTGGAGTTATGCGGTTCTTGATTTTTTCGTTTGGCAACACTGCTGCACGCTCTCTTATTGTGATATGTATTGCATGAGTTTCGCGCGAACTCTATATACACGATTACGATTCAACGTTCGACGAAAGTTAAGATTGTTTTGTTATGTTAAAAAAACTATGTTGTCCAAACGAAATAAATCTGATTCTCCTGCACCTAGTAAGAAAAGGAAAATGATATTTTTGGAATATAAACTTAACATTATCAAGAATTTTGATAACAGAATAAAAATTTGTGAATTGGCTAAGAAGTTTGAGCAACCGGAATCCACAGTAAGAACAACATAAAAGACAATGAAAGAATTCTCGATATGGTGAAAAATGCTCAATCCTTGAACTCAAGTATAATTCATAAACGCCAAATGGAAAAAATGCTGAAATTATGGTATGATAATTAAGTAAAAATTAATAATTTTTTACGTAACTCATTTATTTATTTAACATTTTGTATTAATACGTATAAAGAACTGCAATTTTATTAAATATTTTTCTTCTAAACTAGTGTTTTTATTAGTCCTTGGTCCCAATTAAACCAAATTTATATGTATTTATATGTAAAGTTGTACCTCGACTTACTCGATTTTCGTCGGTCCCACCTATTGCGTAATTTCGGGGTATTACTGTATATAATAAATAACTAATGATAGTTCTCGAGATTCCCCTCTCGAGAAATCTCGAGATTTATAAAAAAATTTCCTTCTCGATTCTCGAAAAAAATTCTTATAAATTGGGAATTATTAAAAAATTCTGTAAATTTGTATCCTAAAAATTCTTAGCGATAAATTAATTATTTTGGCTCTCTTTTGGCTCTACGACGTCTTCGAGTCGATAAACTAAGTAAATAGGTTATGTGATTTATCCGCGCCGCTTCTTCTAACTTTATATTAAAAAAAGAAAATTATCTGAAACTAATCACAAAATAATACTTAAAAAAGGCATATAAACCTAAAATAACTTATAGATCAATAAATTGTAAAAAATTTCATTCATTTTATTGCAATTTTAAAGATTATTATTATAGAGTTGCTATGTTATGCCGTAGGAAGATTTGTGATGACGTTTATATAACAAAGCCAAAACAAATATCTGGTTTCTACCTCAATCAACAATTCGCCAGAATAACAATTACGTCTAACGACGTCTATGGTAAATAGTTGATATAGTGTAGTGTGATCTGACATAGTGAATCAGATATGAATGAATAGCGAGAACTAAATCATTCCCCAAAACTCCCATCGTCACTCAATAGCCAGCAATTATAGAGCTCTCTTAGAAAATTTCGTGGCCAAAATAGGAGGTCCTAATCTTTTTCTAAAAAAATGTATCTGTTGATTTAAAGAGTCAAATATAGTGACTTGTAAAAAATAAGTAATAATATATACGCTTACATAAGTTTAGCTACAAAAATTTCATTTCTGAAATTTTTTACCCAAAGACAGGACCCGTTTAGCAGATAAACGAATAGACTGTTTATGAGTATTGAAAATTATTTTAATAAAAACTGTCACTAATTGTAAAAGAAATACGATTATATTTTCAATATTATTGAAATGTGATCTATTTTCTCAATATAATTAAAATTTTAATTAAAAAACAAATATAAAAACAATCCAATATTATTTATTTTCATTTTGTATGATTTTTTCTGCAAGATTTTGTTTTTATCCTTATTAAAAATAGGTATTTTTTTAATTAAATATTTTTTAGAATCTCGAAATTCTTGAGAAATTCCGAAAAAGAATCTCGAATCTCAAGAAATAAATTATTTACTAATTCGGGAATTCCCGAACCTCGAGAAACCACAATCACTATAAATAACACTTGCGTATTAAATATTAAATTTCTTTGAATTTAAAAATATTATGAAATTCATGTTTTAAATTTTGAGACTCAGTTAATAATTTTAGTAGACTGATATTTTACTGTAGTATATTTTTCTCTCTCATATTCTTCTTTTTTTGGCGCTCTTATTATACTTAATTGTATGCTAAGAGAGTAAATAAATGAGTATGAGTATATTTCTATATTAATAATGCTAAAATGACTATTTCCACATCACATTTCTGAAATAATAGTTCTATTATTAATTTCATACGTATTTTCTTCAAGATTCACTGAACTAGCTTATACTGTGCATGTAAATGAACTGGTGGGAAACATTGCTAATTTTACGCATATTCAATTGGAATATTTCTTAGTTTAGACCAGGGATTCCCAACGGGGTCGATGAAACTTTAAAGGGGGTCAATAGAATTTTAAAATAAAAATAGTTTTAAAATTATATATATAATCCAGCATATTTTAAATTTCTGCACTTCTTGATCTTTGGGAATGCCAGATTTCAGTGTGTGCAATACTTATCATAAACAAAAACTTCTGAAATATATACAAAAAAAAAAAAACTGAAAACTAATTAATATCCAATTATTAACTTCTACAAATCTATTTATTTAATATTCCATATTTTTATTCATTAATCTATCACTTTTTCAAAATTATTTTAAAATCTTTTTCTACACAATTTATTATATATTTTTTAAATGAATTATAACAATAAAATTTTATTGTTATTGATATTACATTCAAAAATGCAATGGACATTCAAATCTCTAATTCATAGTCTAGTTTTATAATTAGATCATTAAACATTTTGGTTTAGCCAAGCAATTTTTTTTATTTCTAAAATGAAAGAAAGAACTTTCATTATACTGTATATTCTAACTTTTATAAATAAGTTTTAATCTCTGCATTCTTATACAGGCTCTTTTCTAGTTATGAAAATAATTTGTATGTAAGATTTGTTCATAAATTGGGTTGTTTGTAACTCAATATTGCTCATTTTTTGGGTTGTTTGATACTGCTATTGTTTAGGCTCCAAAAGTACTGAAATAAATTTATATACTGTATATTGTAATGTATTTCACAATTGAACAATTAAAAGTTTATTTCAAGGATTTTAATGAATTGTTCCAAATATAGTGAGGAATTTTTGGTGTAATTGCCATCATATTGAAATACTGCATAATATGTTAACTGTGTAATTTTATGTTCATAAATTGGGTTGTTTGTAACTCAATATTGCTCATTATTTGGGTTGTTTGATACTGATATTGTTTAGGCTCTAAAAGTACTGAAATAAATTTATATACTGTATATTGTAATGTATTTCACAATCGAACAATTAAAAGTTTATTTCAAGGATTTTAATGAAATGTTCCAAATATAGTGAGGAATTTTTGGTGTAATTGCCATCATATTGAAATACTGCATAATATGTTAACTGTGTAATTTTAATAATTTTGGTTGCTGGAACATTTTACTATTGTATTTCGTAAAATTATTGAAGACATCTTGAAATTTTGTGAAAATCAAAATGAAATGTCATGTTTGTAAGTATGAATGTGTGTAAATAGAATGTTCATAATTAGAGGAGCACCTATATTTTGGTTTGGTTTGGTTTGGTTTAGTGGCACAAGGGCCTCCTGGGCCAAGCTGCGCCAAATACGGTAAAAACCTATATTTTGAACTTGTATCAATATACTGATTGAAAGTTTCAATATTCTACTAACTGTGTAATTTTAATAATTTTGGTTGCTAGAACATTTTACTATTATATTTCGTAAAATTATTGAAGACATCTTGAAATTTTGTGAAAATCAAAATGAAATTTCATGTTTGTAAGTATGAATGTGTGTAAATAGAATGTTCATAACTAGAAGAGCACCTATATTTTGATTTGGTTTGGTTTAGTGGCACAAGGGCCTCCTGGGCCAAGCTGTGCCAAATATGGTAAAAACCTATATTTTGAACTTGTATCAATATACTGATTGAAAGTTTCAATATTCTATTAAGTAATTATTAACATTAAATTATTGTTGTTAAGATCATTTTAATATTCTGTTAATAAATTGTATTATTTAATAGGTTTCAAGCCTTGGAGTAATGTTTCTAGCTGGGCTATATATTTCTTCTATGTCTACATGTTTAGGTTCTCTCTATGCCACTCCAAGAATTATCCAAAGTATAGCAAATGAAAAAGTTATTCCATTGATAAAATTTTTAGCCCAAGGAGTAATCATTTATTCTTATAATTTTATATTTAATTAAAGTTTATAAAGCTTATTAATTTATATACTTTTATATTTGATAGAAAGGACCAAATAAAGTCCCTGTTTTTGCAATTATTTTATTCTCTTTCATTACTGTTATTTTCATATTGATTGGACAAATAAATACTTTAGCACCAATAGTGACAATACCATATCTCTTAACATATGCTGCCATAGAATATGCATATTTTTCATTAGCAATGACTTTTGATATGCATCAACAAAGAGAAGAAAAATTGAGAAATATAGCAGCTGATTTTGTAGCACCTAATAATGGTTTTGCAACTGGAAAAATTATGTATGGCAGTACCAATACTAGTAAGGTGAGCAACTAAGTCTCATGTGTTGTTTATCAATAAATAATTTAAGTATACAATACTCTTTAAACTGATTTAGTTTGGAGATTTAGATCATTTATTTCCTGAGAGATTAGGACAAAAAGTTTCAGATCATAGGGGTAGCCAGAGCACAATCACTGAATCTCCTCTCACTTCACCAGATGATCATAGTTCAGTATGTACGGCTGCAAGTAAAGAAACAGAAACAAGTAAATCCCATGCTGATTCTGCAAGTAGTCTGTTAGAGAAAGGTAACAATAGTATTAATATAATAATAGATATATATAATAATAATTTATTAAATAATTTTTTCTATTGGTTTTTACTACAGGAAGATTGCCAATTCCAGAAATTACTAGCAAATCGTCCAGATGGTATTCTTATTTATGTAATCGATGGATTGCTTTTCTTGGAGTAAGAATATGAAAATATTTCTTGTGGATTATTAAAAATTTAGTTAATTATAAAACAAATATGTTTAAAATTTAATAATAAATTTTTAATTTAATAGTTTCTTTTTTTATATCTGTGTGTGCAATAATTATATTTATTTTATGTGCTCGTACTGAGTCGAATATATTTAATCGTTTCATATGTAGATAATTTTAGAATCATTTGAATAAATCTGTTTTTGCAAAATGAATTGCTAATTATTAAATAACTGAAAAAATTTATTTAAATAGGTATTTATTAAATTAGTGATAATGTTTCTGGTTCACTGGATTTATGCTTTAGCAACAATCGTATCAGTGGGAATAATTTTTTATTACATTAGTCATGTGAGTCCAGGTTCCTATAGAGGTAAGTGCTTTAATTTTATATAAATTCCAAGAATAGCTTTGTACAAAATAATTATTTATAGGTGTTTCTGAATTCAAATTATTTCAATGGATTAAAGATTGTTTCTTTAAATGCACATGGTAAGTTCAACTACACACATTTTTTTTAATTTTATTTTAATGATACGATTTTAAAATTTACTTTTATAGCTGCCAGTCTAGCAGCTATGATCAAATTATAGTTGCTACATCTCAACCAGAAATGGAAGTGACTGCTGCTCAGCTAACAGAAGAGAACTCTGATTACGCAACAAGAGAACCTTATCATCATTCCACTACAGTAAAGACAATATCGCAGCATCATATTGATAGTGATTGAAGGCTGTGCAAATGAAATGATTTTAAAAAAATGCATTTATTTATTTATTTATTTTATTTTTTACTTTGTTAAATTTATTAAATATATAATCTTATTAGATAACAAATAAAATATGTATTGTATATTATTAATTTTTAATCGAGAATTTTACGTAGATGAAAAAATTTACATAACCAAAAATATAGTGCAAGCTTCTCAAACTTATTTCTGCAATAACACAATTGCTCAATCAGTTTTATTTAAAATTTTTATCTAAAGTATAATTTTCTTAAATTATTAATAGATATGTAATACATATTTTATTTATAAACCAAATATCCGAAGCCTAATTGATCCCTAGTGTGATAATTTAGAATTAAATTGTAATTTTATTAATTATTTTTAAATCAAGGCTACCGTGCCACCATCATCTATTGAGTTAATAATTAATTATTAACTCAACAGATCATTAGATTAGAGTGCATATTTTATTATTTAAAGGCCACTATACTGCTTGTTTGCAAATTGTTAACTATATAAAAGAAGTATTATTGTTTTTATTATTATCTAGTCATGTTTGTGATGCATAATTTATTAAATTGAATTTATTTTTAAGATATAGGATATCTAAAATTTAGTTAATAATGAAGTGTTTGTAATAAACTGTGCAATATATTTTATTGAACAATAATTAAAAATCTTGTATAAGACACACATGATTGGGCCAGTTTTAATAGGTAGAACAAACATATCTTCTAATCATTGAATATTTGTGACCATACCAAATATAATCTACTATTTATTATGTATGTTAAGACAATCCAAAGTTTTAAATTGTTTTTGTTAATGTAAAAAGTATTAACAATATATATTTATTTTTGTTTCTTGGAAAATAAATGTTAAATAAATATTTATAGTAACATGCAGCAGAAATATGATTTTTTTTTCTGGTTAAGAAATTTAACAAAAGTTAAAAGTTATAAAATTCAATAATTTTAGCTTATTTTCTAAAGAAAAGTGATGCTTAAAAGATTCTGTACAGTATATGTCAATGGGAGTTCAAATCTTTTGTCATTCAAATCTCTGAAGCATTAGCAGCTGCCATTTTTAAAAAGTTTAAGCTACAGGGTTAAAAGATATTGCATTGATGTTACTTTTAATGATAGATGCTCACTACTAAATCTTATGAAAACTAATTAATTTAAAAGTTATTGACAGGGAATAGAATAAATAGATGGCATTGTAATTTTATAAATCTAACTTTCCTTCCAAAATGATAAGTAAAAAATAAAGATCAACTATTTTTATTAAAAAAAAACTTCTGATCAACAGAATATATTTTCATAGATCATTATTTCAGATTAGCTATTCTCAAGTTTTATGACAATAGTATTTGTTTTATGCTTCATTGAAAAATTTTTTGATAGTGATGAAAAGTTTAAATACAAGACTATTTTTTTATATTGGAACTATATCTGGTCTTTCATTTATAATACAGAATGATTCAGGAGGAATCTGCAATATTCCCTTAGGTGATAGTATTGATGATTCTAAAGTCATAGGAACATGGGTACTATTTCTAATGATAACCAAGATATTCTGGTTTTAATGCAAGAAGGGACCATATGTAAGGAGGGATAGAAATGAAAGACAGAAAATTCTATTGACAGTTTTATACTGTATTGACTTGAATATTCTATTGAGAGTTTTATTGCAGAAGTGTATAGAGGTGTAAGTGTGGAAATTCTTACAACAGGTTTTCAGAAATGCTACCATCCATGTCAATACATTTTTCAACATGGGTCAGAACGTGACTAGTTGCTTAGTGGAGATTATCCCAACGTTCCTTGATTTGGGTAATAGCATCTGTTGTGTGAGTGATCAGTTCATCATTTGTATGCATTCTTGTATGAATAACCAGTCAGACACTGGGTCATGTAATTATTAATTACTATAAATCTGCGTATCTCAATTACTGTTAGAAATAGTACATATGAATTGCTTTGGCTTAGAATCACCAATACTATCACCCAAAGAAATATTGCAGATTCCTCCTAAATAACCCCATATACTTAGCATATTTGTGTTTTGTTTTTTTTTTTTAGCTACATTTTCATTGTCCTCAGTTGATTTTTAAAAAAATAGAAATTTTGTTCAAAATTTTATATAGGATTTATATAAAATACTTTATATGAAAGCCTTCAATACTTTTCAAGTTATTAGCATAAATCTATTTAATTCTAATATGAATATTTTTCTAAATTTCATATTTTTAACCCTTCCAAAACATATCAGAATGCTACAGAGGATCCTCATTATTATAATATTATTATTATTATTATTATTATTATTATTATTCCTAAAAACCACAACTTATATCAGAAATGATAGATATCAAACATCAATTGAGCTAATATATTATGTGGGTGATATATTCCAGATCAACTAAAAAAGTTGAAATTTATATGAAAGTTTTTAGGAATATGTGTACACTAAACTGTAAAATAGTATAATTTATTGTAATTGCTAAATAATAAGTAGAAAGTATAGTATGAAATTATTAATAATAACATAAAAAGTATTATTATTGCTCTTCCTCAGCACTTGAAGTTGTTGTCACTGTAATTGAAGTTCTTGCTGCTTTTGTGACTAGCTATTGAAGTGAATTTTCTTGGCTTCTTTTTTTGATGAAGAAGTCTAATTACAGTCGTTTGATACCATAAATCTTTTTGACATAAATCTCACAACAGCAAAAGAATATCATTTGTAAAACATGTTATTTTAACAAAACAATTAGACAATTGATAACAACTCTGCAGAATGACATATTTTATATACAGTATGTAATTATGAATTTAACTTTGGGAGAAATAGACATGTGCATTCTGTTCAAGTGCAAATATATTCAATGTATATCAAGTTTACCATTCATAATTATATTGCCACAAGGAGAAATAGACATGTGCATTCTGTTCAAATGCAAATGTTCAAGTGCAAATATATTCAATGTATATCAAGTTTACCATTCATAATTATATTGCCACAACTTATATTGCATTCTCTGTATGAATTGGGCATGTCATATTGGTTTCCATGATTTGATTTGAAAGATTCATATTTGTTATGACCCACTATACATATAACCACTAACCAACCTCACTTGGCAAAAATTTTATATACAGGGTGGCCCATAATTATGTATATGATGTATGACTGATTGTAGTATTTGTAATTCTGGACAAAAAGTTTCGATATGGCAACAGTTTGTAGCCTGAGAGTGGGGATAACAGTCACTGAACTTAGAACTGTTAGTGTATGCCAGACAGGATGGTGGAACGGTTATCTCTGGAACAGCATGTGCATTTTGTGCATTTGAATTCTGCAATAAACAATTATGCAGAGGTGATATGGAGGATGGCAGTCGAGTTTGGAGGAAATGGCCCCTCTGTGTTTACATCCACAGAAGAGTTCCACAGGATACCAGTAGGGGTCTGTCAAACTGCTTGTGACAACGTTGCTCTTCATCTCCAGGCATGTATCGATTTAGATGGTGCATTGGTGGACCATGCCATGGAGAACAGAGATTAAAATTCTTGTAAGGAAAGGTATGAGAGTAATGTGTTTATGTTTAAGTTATGTTGCTAGTTTCTTTACTTCAGTCTTTGCAACATCGTATATATAATTATGGGCCACCCTGTATATTATATTAAAAATAAAAAGCTAATTATTCCTTATAAAATTTATTAGATATTCTTTTCAAAAATTTTTACTAAAACTTTAGATTTTTGGTAACTAAATTTATAAAATGATTTTATTACAAAAGAGATTTCACTATTTTTTTCAAAAATAATAGTTTCCTTTTATAACATGATCAATGTTAAGTCTAAAGAACATTATGGATTAGAATAAGCAGTTTGGGAAAACTAAAATCGCTTATTTTCGAGCGATTTAACTTTATTTTGAAATGATCAGAGATCAAAATATGAATTTACCTGTATATAAAATGCTATAAAAAAATCTATTATGTACTATTGTCAGTTCTATATAAATATAACAATACAGTACTATAATGATATAAAAGATTTTTGTTGTGTTCAACTCAAAACAGAA
This sequence comes from Olivierus martensii, assembly GCA_000484575.1. NCBI lineage: Eukaryota > Metazoa > Arthropoda > Arachnida > Scorpiones > Buthidae > Olivierus > Olivierus martensii. Next base: position 27,669 of record AYEL01052722.1, read on the forward strand.
GAATACTGAAATTTGAAATTTCTAGTTGTGTATGTTCAATGGCAGTCACACTAACATCCTGATATATTTGCTTGCAACTTCAAATCAAAAAATATCCATCAGTTTTAAGATGTGCACATGTGATGGACCAAATTGGAATTTTTTTAAATCCAAAATTTCTATTAAAGTACTCGTGTTATAACAGTATAAAACTCAGTTTCTCATACAGGCTGTATTGAAATTAAAATTGCTGATGATCAATCCGTCGGAAAGACTTTTTAACTGAAATTCTGACTGCAACAGCATGACAGCATAAAATAAGCAAAATATGACTGTAATTAATACTTTACATTTATTTATTATAGAATATTAGATATAGAATTGAATAAATCCATTCTTTCTACTTTAGAGCAACCATATCATTGTTTTATCTATTTTGTTTTTAACATTACCTACTCCGATGCTTGACGAATACATTTTTCTGTTAAAAATTTTGGTTTTCAACTATTGCCGTGAATCAGTATCTTTGGTTGAAGTCAGTAGTCAGTTTCACAGATTATAAAATACAAGTAGAGTTAAACCTCAATTTACAAACGTTTTGGATCATGAACAATTCCTTTTACGAACAAATTTTCCAATGTCTCGGATGACATACTGTGTCTCGAATTACAAACACGCAAGCCCTCAAAATAAACATTTTCAATGTTAATGTTATGTGTCACTTTAGAAACATTTAAAACATAAATAAAAATAAATCACACTGAACAACTTTTTAGTGAGACAGAGACTCAGTAAGTCTGAAGCAGAGTCAAGTGGTGCCAAGAGACAGAAAAAAATCTTCTTCCAAACAATGACATTTCACTTCCTTTCCACCTATGCCATCAATTCTCCTCCAACTTGTGCACTAAGTACTATTGTAAAAGTTTAAATAAGCAAGCATCTGAGGTCCAGAAATGAATTTTCAGCGAAATGACTGTGTGATAAAGCTGTGGCTTACCATCCTGGAGGATCTGGTCCCACACCTCCAGTTTTCAGGAGAGGTCTGGGCTCATCTGGACCATTGAACCCCATACTTCAACCATCTGGTTGACCCTATCATGGGTGTTGACCAGCCTGTGATGGGCTCTGTAAGTGGCTACCACTAGGTATTGTATATCCCTCGTGAGGTATGGCGGATTTTACTGATCAACTGGGAACAGATTAATTCACTTTACATTAATTCCTATTGAGAAAATAGTTTCGGTTTACGAACGACCTTCAGGAACTAATTAAGTTCGTGAACCGTGGTTTGACTGTACTTTTATTTTGATTTTAATCAGCGTAATTCTTATTTTTATCAGCATGAAATTTTTGGTAGTATAAATTAATTATCAGATTTTTAATATATTTTTCTAAGTTAGGAAATAGATACGAATCTTCATAAATCTAACATAGGTATTTTTCCTCAAGATTAAAAGTTGAGGAACCACAATAAATGATGCCATGGGTATAGAATTATTCGTAACGACTAATTTCTATATCGTAGCCTAATTCGATACGAAAAAACAAGAAAAATGACCAGTTTCTCAGTAGTCTGCCATTTTTATCATTGAAAATACAATTTAAAATAGCGTCTGACTTAAGGAAAAAGCCGGGTAAGCATTAAAAAATAAGTCACTCAGCAGGTAATTTATTACTACCTACCACCCTGGAGAATCCGGGTCCCCCACCTCCAGTTTTTCAGGAGAGGTCTGGGCCCATCTGCACCATTGAGAAACTGGAGGTGTGGGACCCGGTTAGACCCATGATATAGAATCTTCGTAGGTAGTAATAAATTACCTGCAGAGATCGGCCGGATGGTAACGCGTTCGTGCCTTGGAGGATCCGAGTCTCACGCCTCCAGTTTTTCAGGGATGGCCGGGCTCGTTGAATCCCACCATGGGTATTTTTTTTTTTTGTTAACAGATGACGCCACTTTCCATTCAGAGAGAATACTAAGTGGCGGGGCGAAACAAGCCCTTCCACAGGCTGCCCACCCCTGCGGAGGGGTCAGCCGGATTGTGGAGGACGGGGATCGACG
>AYEL01052731.1:0-14797 GCA_000484575.1 Olivierus martensii
ATTTTTATCATTTTTATTGTGTATTGATTATTATTTTAAGTTTTTAGATAATTTATTTTTTGTAACCTTATACTGTATGTGGCCAAAACAGATGCGCTGGCTTGGCAGGGCAATAATTTAGCTCGTGTCACCGGCCATCCGTGTTCCCCTAACTATGTAAACAAACCTGGAGAAATCTCCTGGCTCTCTGTATAGAGTTGACATTAGCTGACGAAGACCTGTTGAGAAAGGTCAAAAGCATTTCTTTCTGAAAGTAAAGATCTATTTCTGCATAGTGCTTAGTTTGTCTCTTTGTTTCTTCGACTTCTGGATCCTGTCCATCACGCTTTCTTTTGAATGTTCCTGGAATTTCTTTCTGTAATGCCCACTCCTCACGCAGTTGATTTTCTTGTTGTAGGAGATGCGCTATGGTAGATTTTGGTTTATTTCAGCGAGTCTACGATGGCTTGTATTAAATGGCTGGCTTTTAATTTCATTCAGCCAAGCAATTTTACTTGAGGGTAAAATCCTTTCTTGACATCTTGGCAAAGATTAATGTTTGTATGTGCAGTCATACTTTCAAAAAATCCCTAAAATATATCAAAAATTGAAAATTCCTTTTCTGCTACTATCCCAATTAAGTGTTTAAATTATGTATTAGTTTGGTTTCCATTCTTTGAGATTTGTCCCAATTATGCGGCTGTCTCCCAATTAAGCAGAATTCACTGTATATACTTTAGTATATTAAGACAATAAAAGGAAATTTCCTGTAGGGTATTTATATTCCTTATTCATACATATGCTCACGTTTTTTAAATGTTCACATTAAACAATCATAACATTAAAAAATAGTTTTAAATATTTTTAACAATTTTATCAATATTTTTAAAAAACTTATTGCAAAATTATAAACAAGTATATCAAAATTTTTGGATTTTATTATAAACATGTGTTTATAATAGACAATATGTATTTGAAGTTGAGATAACTTTTGTTTATCTGAATATAACTTTAAATATTTTTGTATTTTATTTTTACATTTTTATTTGACTTTACTATCTGCTTGGTATTTTTGAATTTGCAATTTAAAATTTTGTAGAATTCAAATGTATTCCATCATTCTGTATGGAGCTGAAAATGGCTAGTATTTATATAAAATCTTTTTTCAGTAAATTAAAGAGATCTTTTGCTTTTTCTGCTGTTCACAGAGTTTATAAATTTTTCATCTTAAGTAATTACAAAAATAATAATTTAAAGCATTCATATAAGCTATATATGAGAAATATTCCAAATAAATATCTGTTAATTTTACCTAGAGCCAAAGTGCAATACACTTGACATGAAGAATCTATCTTATATAATCTTGTACATCCTATAACACAAATTTCCAAAGTTCCTTCATTCATTAAATCTGCATCATTAGTTCGTAATACCACAGGGTAAACAGGAGGTTCTGGAAGAGGAAAGAATGGACGAAATCTCATTTTATAATGGGGAAGAGTATGTTTTTTTCTTAATGTTCTTCTGATCTGTGAAAGATTTAAGATTGTCTTTAATACATAAAAATTTATTTTATTTCATAAAGCAAAAAATTTAATCCAAAATCCAATCATTTTCATGCAATTAAAATATATTTCATCTTAAAACAAAATGATATTCAAGATAAATACTACTCTCTTAAAAAAATTTATATAAACAAAAATCATATACAAATCTTAGTGCAGGAACTATAAATTAACTACAGGCTTACCTCACTTTATGACACTTCACTAATACAATGCTTTTTAACCCTGAAAAATTGGAGGTGTGAGATTGGAATTGAAATCAGATCTCTAGAGCAGTAAGCAAATGCTTCACCATGCAACCATCTGGCTGAATTTTTTAAGCCTAGTGCTATTGATACTTAAAAAAATAATAGTATAAATACATTTTTTTTGGTTCTTACATGCACTAGCAAATGAAAAATAGCTATGATTCACTTTACAGGAGTGGTCTGGAATGTAACTACATAATTGTGAGGTATGCCTGTATATTAAACAGAGAAAACATTTTGATCATATATTTTGGGTTACTTCAGTTCACATCAATTCTAAAATATGAATTACAGAATAGAATATATTTTAAAAAATTTATATAACTTTTTTAAAAATATACTTTATTAAACTATGATATATTTTTTTTTCTGTAAAAATTTATATTATAAAGAGTTTAATGCAATGATACAAAAATAATGTAAGCCATCTATAATTCAGACATACATATAAACCAATACAAATATAAATCCAAAATCATTACTTTCACTTTGTAGTTTGTCATTCAAGGAATAAAGATCAGCTCTGAACTAAGTGAAAACATAGCATTTATTAATAGAATATACGAAAGAACTTACAGCTTAATGAAGCCAAAAGCTCTTTGGTTTATTCTATTAATAAATGCTATATGTTTTCACTTAGTTCAGAACTCATCTTTATTCCTTGAATGACAATACAAATATATTATTTTCCATATTAATTTTTAGATAATAATGCAATATAGTAATTGAGGCTTTAACATAGTTATTATTCATATTTATTTATTAATATATCATATTCATTCTATAGATACTTTAATTTCACAAGTTTAGTAATGTCATTGTTAATGATATTACTAAACTTGCTATATTTAACTATTTCTAGAACTTTTTTAAAGAAACTGTCTTTCACATTACCATACACTTTAATTAATTAGGACTATACCATTCTATTTTAACCAAGTGTTGTACTGTTTTGCAAAATAATGATATGCTTGTGCACTATGCTTTAATATTATGAGGAATCAAACCCAAACACAACTTAATTATCTTTCCTAACTATTTCTTATAATGATATGATAAGTAATTCCTGAAAATTACCATATAAATTGAGAACACATAAAAGAGAACTTTTAGTATGCATTTCAAATAGAGCATTCCAAAAAGTTCCTGCACTTATCTCATTTAATAAACAAATCGAAGCCTGTTGGAGTTTCTCCTTTAGTTGAACACACACACACACACTATTATTATTTTCACACTATTATTGGTTGCTACATCTTAAAAAATAATACTAAAATAATAATGCTAATAAAGAGTAAGGCAAAGAGATAAGAAAACACCAAAAAAAAAAAATGTATATGTTATTATATGCATAATGGAATGGTGACTTAATATATTATTTTAGTGCTACAAAAGAATAAAGCAGTTATATCAAATCATTGTCTTCTGTTTGCTTAATATTTTTCATATTTTGACTGCACTGATCCAATATCATATATGCATTGTTATTATGTAATCATGGCTTAATTCATCTTCAGTTTTTAAATTTTTCTGCAGAAAGCAATAAATATTCAAATTTAATGGCTTTTTTTGCAAAAAGAGTACATAATTTTGCAATTTGCCTCAATGATGAAAATTTTCCATTTTTATAAATCATGTATCAATAACAAGTTTTGAATATTTCTGAGAGGTGAAATATTTTCTTCAAATGAATATCTCTGAGAAAACAATTAGACAACATATAAAATGAGAACTAGATGTATTTATTTATTGAGTACTTTAATTAGCTTGGATAAAAATACCCTCCTGACTTAATATTTCAAAAATATCAGTAAAAATAAAATAGTCTTAACTTCAAACAACATGACATGACTTCATCTAATCTATAGAATAATATTTCCAAAACCAAGATTTTGAAATAATTGAGTTAAAGAATAGTCTCTCTTCAATGAATTACAAATAGGATAATTAAGATAATGATGGAATAATGATTTATAATAAACTGTAAAGATGATGACATGATTGTAAGCAAAGATCTATAAATAAGGAAGTTAATAATTTTCTACGAGATGCATGTAAGTGAGCTTGAGTGAAAGCCAGTAATGTTAGTTGCATATATAGAGAATGTATTGAACAATAGAATGGTTGAATTAATAAACAAGCTATTTGTTAAATTAAGTTCATTTTTACTAAAATAAAGTTCTTGTTAAGTTCATTTGTATTATATAAGTATCTATTGATATATTTTATTATTATTTTCAGATACTTATGTTAATTTATAATTTAATTATTATATTTTTATTAATATTTACATTTTAGCTAACTATTTTTTATTTATTCACTATTTAAAACTATTATTCACTTATTTACAACTATTATTCCTGCTAATTGTAAATATTAAATTGCTAATCATAGATTTGTATTCAAATTTTTATTCTCTAAAGCAGTGGTTTCTCAACCTTTTGGGTTCTTCGTACTACCCAAAGAATATCAAAAATTTTTCTGTACCATCACCATTTATAAATAATTTCAGCATCAAAATAAAAAAGATAGGTAGGAAAATAAAAAATATTTTAGATTTTGGTAACCAAAACATAATTACCATAATAAAAGTTAAATATTTAATTTATTTAGAAATAAAATATCTATTATATTACTAGCATTTCCAAAATTAATACATAAAAAAAACTATATAAAAAACAAAAAAATTATTATAAAAAACTTTTTAATTAAAACTAATGAGAACCCTAAGCTTATTTTGTAAAACATGACTTTTTAATATCAGAATCTGTTACTTAGTTTTAAGTGTAAATTAAACTCAAGTATTAATTTTGTTCTATATTTGTATTTGAATATAACATTGTTGAAAATTCCTTTTCATATAAACAGCTGGTGCAAAATGGTATTAAAAATTTAATAGCTTTATCTGCAATTTCTTTAAAATCATTAATTCTCCAAATCCAAAAATTTACAAGTATATTATTTTTAAAATCTAATATTGCAAGTATGACATAAGCAATTGTAGTGCTTTTTCCGATTGTATGAAGAACTAAAACAGTATTCTTGAATTATAATTTAACATTGCATGCCATGAACTGAGCACTCGTATCAGTTCCCACTATAGCAAACTCCAAACTAACCTATAAGAACAGCATAAAAACCATTGTGCTAGCAATTGCACAGTATGGTGCTAAAATGGGGAATGATCTAGAGTGCAATAAATCTGGACAATTTTGTATATGACAAAGAGCTGGCAAAGGTAGTAATTGATATAATGGAGATACAGTTTTAATTTCTTTTTTTATACCAATTTTATATTATTTAAATACAATTTTTCAAAAATAGTTTATCTTTCACATACCATCTGTAAGTCCATTGCATACCACCAGTGGTATGCATACCATGGGTTGAGAATTGCTGCTGTAAACTATTAAGAAAAACAAATAATAATGCCTAATAGTAATTAGGCAAATCTTTAAAAGATAAATTTATAAATTAAGAAATTGAAATAAAATTTTTTTTAATAATGTTAATATAAAAAAAACAAGAAATCATTAATTCTTAAAACATATAACATGGCTTCCACATTATAAATTTCTTTGCCATGTTAAATAAAACATCGCAAAGAAATTTATAATGTAATAATTCAAGAATTAATCAGATGTATATATTTATGTTAGGGCATTAATTTAAATGTTTTTTCAATCAGCATAATATAGTAGTAGCAAAAATCTTCTAATATTTAAATTTACAAATATATTGACAGTGTTCTAATTAGCAACTAACAGCAACATAGAATAACAAAAGAGAACAACTAATGAAATATTTTTCTTCTGAAGCAATAAAGTAATTCTTCAGCAAAGAAGTTATCACAATTTCAAAAGCAAAGAAGTCTTAAATATTTTTTGCATGTTAAATAGAAGGGAATCTTTATGATTTCTTTATAAATGTATATTTCAATTTGTATTGTCTCTTCCTGTTGTTCTATATAATACTAAATTGATAATATTTTGATGTCTTGATCTGTAAAATTAGATTTTTTTTTTTTTTTTACACATTTACAATGTTAAAATATTAATTTTTCCTATCAATTTATTATGTTAAATATATCAATAATACACTGCTTTAAGGATAAATAAAGTCACTCTATACAACACTGAAGTAGGAGCAAGTTTATACATTAATAAATTTTTTCAGCTCATAAAAGTCCTCCTCAGTTTAAGCAATTCTCAACTTACAACTAAGTTCAGTTCCAAAAATTTAAAACACTGCCATCTAAGTTAGAAATGTCCAAAATTTATGGATTTCTCATCACTAATGTTTATTAGGATACTATGTATTATTTTAATAAATATAAAAAACACAAAACTACAAGACTCAGACATAAAAATGGACACTTTCTACATATATTGGGTCTGGGAATCAAATCCAGGTCAACTGCATTAACCAATAGCAGAATATATTAATGGTATTACCATGATAAGTTGAGAACTACCTGTACACTTACAGTTCAAAGAAGAATATTAAACTACATGCAAAGAATTAAAATTATCTTGACAATATAATGATAATTTAATGTTACCTTAGCAACATAATAACAACAAAAATCTTAACATGTTACTATGGTTACATAAACTGGAAAAACATATTGAAGTTTAGGATGAAATTGGAGTAATCCACATGGAATAGAATAGCATATAACAGAAGATTGAAGATTGTATTCCTTATATAATCTTCAACCTTTTGAGGAATGATAGGATAAAATTAAACATCTAAACAAACTAATTATCCATAAGATTCAAATTTGCAATATGATTTAGACAAAAATGAGCTTTATATAGGTTACACTGATAGATCATTATTAAAGAGGTTAAAAGAACATAGAGATGACACTGATTTAATTTGGAAAAAATGGCACTTTTGCAGGCTTTAAATTTTGATGGAACAATTGCATGGGAGGATGCCAGAATAGTAAGAATAATTGAAGACCCAACTAAAGGTCGAGTGGTAGAGAATATATAAATCTTTAAGACAAAAAGTGATAGTATAGTTAACAAGTTGGAGACATACTATTGATAAAGCAGGGTGTTTATGTAGTAAATATTATATAAAAATAGAATATTTTATCTGTATATATATATGTATAGTTTTTGGCATTACCCTTTATGTTTATAAACTCATAATCAATGTTTGCATTAAGTTTTTAGATGATGATAAAACATTATTGTATTATTTAATTGTCAGTAGTAGTTCAATCTGGTTGTCATAACAATAGCATTGTTGTTATGACAACCAGACCATATAATTATATGCTTTAAGAAGAATGCTTTTTCTGGTTTATGTAATCATAGTAATGTATTAAGATTTTTGATATTAAGACATTGCTAAGGAAATTTTAAATTTTTGTATGTGGTTTGATGTTGTTCTTTGAACTATAAATGTACTGAGGAGGGCTTTTACAAGCTGAAAGCAATTTATTAATGTGTTATTTTCAAATAAGCTTGTTCCTGCTTCAGTGCTATATAATAGTGACTTAAATTTATTATGATGATTTAAAAAAATGTTATTTAAATTAATGTTTTTAACATAAATACATTCCTCTGCATAATAATTCTTGAATTATTGCATTTTAAGTTTAACATTTCTAAAGCAGATCATACAACCAAATTCATTTCATCTTCTGGCACAACATAATGTTGATGACTGATCACAAATATGAATTGTGACTGCAGCAGATTTTTGTATGTACTGTACTGTACTATACCGTACTGATATCAAATGCATTGCGAGACGGCATAGGAGTATCAAAGCAAAAAATTCGTGCGATTTCGGATTTATGTAAGAATAACAGTTTGAAAAACCGCCGAAATGAATTAATAAAAATATAAAAATCAAAAGAATACCGCTTTATATCAAAACAGTGTTAAATGGGGTCTTACTGTAAATATGTTTATTAAATCTTAGAACTTTTTAATCTGTCTTAATAAAAATGATAATGATATCGTATATTTTAATTCTTCTCCATTTCTCTATTCAATAAGCTGAAATTCCTTTCAGGGTTGATATAACATTTCCATTAGTTTATCTTTATTCAGATATAACATTTATATTTTTATGGTTATTTATTTTCTTAAAAAATTAATTTGGGTAATAATTATGCACTTTACCTGTGTTGTTATTAATGATGTTATTTGTGATAGATGTCTTCCTTGAAATTGTGATTCAACAGCAAAGTCAACATATGGTTCCTATAAAATATAATAAATGAAGAGAGAGTGATAATTCCATAATTATAAAATATTATATCTTTTAAAAAGAAAATTTTGTATTAACAAACTTACATTATAAAATGAAATTGACCAATGAGTAAAAGGAAATCTTGTGAGTTGAAGTCGTGCTTTTCCTTTTAATTTTGTTATACATACAGATAAAAAAGCCGTTCGCCCTAATACCATATCTGCATCAACAGATAATTGGAATCCTCCATCATATTCTAAAATAACTGCCATATCTAATTCCTAAAGTTTTAAAAATTACTGTTAATAAAATATAATATGATATGTGAGTATAATAGTTTATTCTAGTTATAAAATATATTTTTGTGCATAGCAACGTAGTGCAAAACAATATATATATAACTGCTAATAAATAATTATGTGGCAAATATCCTAACTGATATCTTTGTCTTATTACAAAAGAAAACTGTAAATTATTTTATTTCAAATTGATTTTATTGCTATAAATCTTAAAATTACATAAATATTAAAACAAAAATAACAAATTATAATTTTCTGTCATATCTATAAAATTTTCAAATTTTATTTTTAATTTTTTTGAAAATTTCAAAAACTGTAAAAAATGAAAAAATTAAAATCTAGTAACAAATATATTTATTAATCCATATAATTACTTAACATGTTGACACACATTTTAAAATGACAGAGCTTCCCTCAAAATTCATCTTATTATAAGACATTTATTTCAGAAACTTGAATATGAGGCACAGCAGGTTCAATCATGATAGCATACATTACATAATAGTATATATATATAGTATGTTTGGTAGCTCTGGATTTGGTATAAAGGCAAATTTTGAGTTAAATATTTTTCAAATTTATGAATAAACACATTATACAGAAAGGCTCAAATATAGTATGTTTGGTAGCTCTGGATTTGGTATAAAGGCGAATTTTGAGTTAAATATTTTTCAAATTTATGAATAAACACATTATACAGAAAGGCTCAATTTAACAGACTAATAAGGGGAAGAGTTGTCTTTTAATGATAAAGTCTATTAAAGTGAAAGTGTTTTAAAAATACAGTACAATAAACTGAATAATTTAATAATATATATATTGTATATATGAGAGTGATTCAAAAAGTAATTTCAGTTAATTTTTAATAGTGTAGCAGGAAGCAAGTAGAAAATTGTGCATGCACTGTAATATAAAGTGATTCAGTAGCTACTGAGTGATTATATTTTTAACTGACAACTTTTGATTTACATCATGTAAACAGTGATTTATAATGAATGATATCATCAATTCCCATAGCTATGAAATGTGCACAGATTTGTTTTTTCCAAGCAAAAAACATGAATGCTGCAGAGTTTCATCAACAACTGTACAAGGTTTCTGGACCAAACATTATGAGTGAAGGAGGTATAAGAGTGGTGCAGGATATTTCAAAATGGTTGAATGAATATTTACAACATTTAAGAGTGATTTGGCAAGCCATCAGTTGTGACAGATGATCTTGTATAGAAAGTGGATACAAAGACTCAGAAAAATTGACACCTCATGATAACTGAGTTTTCACTTTTTTCCCATAGACTTCATGCATGAAATTGTGAAGGACAGTTTAAGATATCACAAGTTTTGATTCAAAGATGTTTATGGATGACCACAAAACAAAGAAAATAGCCTCAGCACTTACTTTCTTAATGTGTTACTGCAATGAAAGACACAAATTTCTTGATCACATCATAATGAGTGATAAAACTTGATTTCTTATGACAATATTGAAATAAAAAGGCAGTCTATGCAATGGGAGCATACTCATTCATCAAACAAACCAAGAAAGTTCAAGAAAATACTGATGACTGTCAATGTTTTCTTGAACTTTCTTGGTTTTTTATGTTGTTAGGAAACTTATGGCAACTGTCTTTTGGGGCAAAAAGGAATGCTGCTTCTGGAATTTAGGCATAAGAAATCACAATCAATTCCAAAATGTATTATGAATACCATAAAAACTTTGGAGGCTCATTCAAAATAAAAGGTATCGTAGCCTGACTTTTGGCATCATCTTGCTGCACAATAATGTGCTCACATATTGCAGCTCTTATTCGATATGTATTTAACATTTCAACTTGGATTTGTTTGATTACCAGTCATACAATCCTGATTTTACTTTGAACAACTATTATTTTTTACAACACATGAAAAATTGGTTGGATATACAGAAGATAAGGAATTGAAAACAGGAAAACATAAATGGCTGAACTGACTAGTGAATAATTTCTTTGATTAGAAATTGAAAAGTTGATATGATCCTGATATGACAAATGCTTCTTTATATATTCTTTGTACTGATCTAAGTCATTGTTGTAAATTGATATTATTTATACACCTATACTTTTTTCAACTCCATAACTGATTTTGTTGTTCCTCAATTTCCTTATAGCATTTCCTATAAAACATAAAATTCTGGATGTCTAGTACATGTTACTCTAGTACTTAGCTTTAATTCTTTTGTTGACTGTTCTACACACAGCATTACACTAATAGAAAGGGCATTCTTTAATCATCTCTTACAGCATACAGAAAAGGTGGTATGTGAATACTACCCTTACATAAAGAGAATTTACAGTAAAAATTTTTTGATGGCTTCATTGTTTCTCAAAGTTTATGATCATTACAATCATCCAATGTAAACATTCAGATTTTTAGTTGCATATTGCATTTAAAGTACACAAAAATTAACAACATAATCTTGAAGAACTGCAAAAAAACATCAAATAATGTATTTATGCAAGTGATGAAAATACTTTTCAACAAACATGATAAAATAAATATATGTTTTCATTTCCTTATGTAAGGACAGTATTCACATATCCACTTATCTGTATGTCGTGAGAGCATAGTGGATATTTTAAGTATATATTGATAATATAAATAAAATTAATAATTTTCTTATTTATATAATAATTATGCAACTTTTTAATATGTTTAAATAAAATTTATAATCTGATAAAATTGGATGCAATTTAATTGAATAACCTTATATTTTTTTTATAGTTTTAAAAATCAAACAAAAAAAAACAAAAGATATTTTTTTCATATTTAGAAAAATTTATTTTTTAAAATGTGAAAAAATTTAAATATACTGTTGAAAAAGAATTATGGAATGATTTATACAAACAAAAAATCATATATTTTGCAATAAAATTTGATTAGGCTAATCCTAAACCATAAACTAACAAAGTAATGCAACTATGCTAAAGGTCTTGAAGGCTTAAGGCTGGTTTATAGTCCAACTGCAGCGACACGTTATGGTAGCTGCGTTCGCGCAGTTTCGTTTAATTTCAGCGTTTGGCGCCAGACTGTAACCATACAACTTCACAACGCTAGAAATAACAACGTTCCCATCATTCATAGTTTTACGCATGCTCCATAATTCTTTACGAAGATGGATACTGTTTCGAAACGAAATACATTATTAACAAGATTGAAGAAAAAATAATATATGTTCAATATTTGATAGAAGAAAAGAATCAGGTGCTTATCATAATCTCGTACAAGAATTACGGCTGATCCTCTATCTTGAACTGCGAGACATTCTGGTCTAGCGAGAGAACTTCCAAGTAGAGAAAGTTTTAATCTTAACGTTTGACGTTGATAGAATTTTGACTATAAACCACGACTCTAATGTCGAACGTACAATGACTGCTAGCGACCTTGAAACGGCACGTTGCAGTTGGACTATAAACCAGCCTTTAGGTTTGGAAATAAATGGATTTTATTTTTAAATTAATCTAGGTCAATGCCAAACATTTTTGATGCACTTCTGAATCTACACTTATAGTTTGTCTTGATTTCCTAGTTTCATTTCAAAGTAGGCATATACACTTTTCTAATAAAAGTGTTATGTTTCTTTGATGTTTTTTGATCATAAATTCCCCACAAATGTAACAGAAGTTATATGGACTGTTGACACACCTAGAGCTAGCCATGATTCACAACTTACTACATACTCAGAACACAACAAGAATCTTGAATTTAATAAATTCTAAAAAGAATAAGAAAATAGGTTAAAATCTTCTAATTGACTTTTAAAATATTTCAATTTGCTGATATGAAACACAAAAATCAATTGAAGATCATTGACAGAAATTGTATGGATGATTAGTGTCTGCACATAATTATCAGTCAGTTGTGAGTTCACTGATAAGTGAACTCATAACTGACTGATGTGGCTTGGTGAGCCTGTATTATAGTATCTTAGAAATATCTAATAATTTGGACAGTTCGTTTTTACCTGCTTTTATGACTATGTAATCAAATTTTATAATAAATAAACTAGCACATTAAGCAGTATCATAAATACACCAAAAATAATGTAAAAAACATTCTATATTCAAATTTTGTTTACTGATAATGACTTTATAAAGTTGAAAGTACTCCTCTAAATAATAATAAAGTGTTTTCTACTTTGAACCTAGAATTTGTCATTTTAAGTATATTCCTACACCAAAAATTTATTTAGAAACATTTTCGATATCAATAGATATCATCATCAGCTCAGATGGAGTTCAGTTAACTATTCTTATAAATAGAAAGCTCATGATGATATCTATGATACTGAAAACGTTTCTAAATAAATTTTTGATGAATTTACAATACTGCTTAATATGTTAGTTTATTTATTATAATTCAATATTTAATAATTTCTGAAAATCTGGCATTTTTTGAAATTTTTCAGAATATAACAAATTTATGAAATTTGTTGGCAATAAATCATCAAATAGGGCAACTATTTGTGATATGACATTTTTATTATATTTTTTGAATTCAGTATTAAAAAATACATTAGAAACAGCTGAAATATTGAAAAATGTTTTTCATCAGGCCTATATAAGATATCCAATTATTTTTTCACTTTATTTCCAAATTTTAGGGAGAGAGATATATGAAACTTAAGTATGATATATTATAAATAAAAATTATTACTTAATTACAATATTAAAAAATTATATTGATTATTGTTATAGTTCATATATAATAATTTATATATGAACTATAACAATAACTATAACAATTTTATATGTTATGAACCATGACAATTTTAAATGTTTACCTCAATTGTTTTCTTTTCGTTATGTAATGAAATATCATTTATGGTAACACTTTTAATTATAGGTAAATTATTTCCTAACTGCAGATCACGAATCTGTAAATAAATTATAAAATATATTGAAAAATGTTTTAAATAATCAAACTCTTTAGATCCCTTATAGTTTAGAAACATCCTGCACAATACAAAATTTCTATTTTGAATTTGGTTACAGATGAAATTATGCTGTTATTAGTTTCAGATGTTGTTTTAAATGATTGGGAGAGATTCCTAAAATATTGAAAAATGCTTAGTTCAAACAGCAAATCAAAATTGCATATTGTAGTCTTCAAAGATTTTAAATTAAATGGTTGTTCTTTAAATATCTAATAAGAATAAATAATGAATTTGCCTTTATTTAGTATTCCCAAAATATTTATCTTAAAATAAATTTTGTATATTTCAATTTGATTTTTAATATAAAAAAATTTTTTTTAATTTATTGAATTTTGTACTGACATTGTGTATAAATGAAAATATTCTTTGCAGTTTTAAACAGTAAAAATTATTTAACTTATGAATTTGTAAAATACTTTGTAAAGTACTATATTTTTATATAATTTTTATTATTATACATTTCACTTAGTGAATGATGCTTAAAATGATAGAAAAAATTTTATAACATTTTGAGTCTTGGAAGAAAACTATTATTCAGAGAATGAGCAAAAAATAAAAAATCAAAAACAAAATATGCAAGAAAATTTCAATATAACAGACAAGAATATAAAGTTGACCAGCAAACAGATGCATATATTGATATCCCAAATGAGTTACAAAATAATCTCTGTGTATTTGATAACTGATCTTGTCAGTGATTGGACAAACTTGATCAGAAATATTGGAGATTATTGTATTTGCACTGAGCAAAACAGATTCAATAGATATGAAAAGTAAATACTAAATTACCATCAATTTATTCTAATACAAATTTCTTAACTGAATCTTTCAGTGCCAGACAAATATTTTTATATAAACTTTAAATTAGAATATGATAAATCTTTTAATAAAAATATTTATCATATTATAATGATTCAAAAGATGATAAATCTTTTAATAGAATTACATACATATGATAAAAGATCACTGTTAGGAATTTATATATATATACAAATTTATATATATATATATAAATTCCTAACAGTGGTCTTTTATCATATGTATGTAATTCATCTAAATATGTATGATTTTGATTTGTCATTTTAAATATAATAGTAAATAGTTCTTAATGGTTGAGAAAACATGAAAAAAGTAAGTTGTTTTTGTGAAATATACAGAATATGAATATATAAAATACAATATTGTGAATTTATAATGAAATATAAGAATAAAACTACTTATGAATTTTTATTGCTTTTAGAAATTCAAACAATTATAACACATTCAACAAAACAACAATTTCTTAGAAATTTTCAAAATTATTATATGATTTAAACATACAGTTTTTTAATTTTTTTTAATTGGTAAGATTTTAAGTCTTTAATAAAAAATTTAAAGAAGAAATATCTGCACAGAGAGTTCTTTAAACTTTTTAAGAATGATTTAAAATCTGATGAAAATATGTTTAAAATTACTGCTATCTTTTACTAAAAAAGAAATTACAGTTTCCTTCAATTCAAAATTTTAATATAATAAATA